>BEGY01000047.1:157034-182340 GCA_002335675.1 Chlamydomonas eustigma | reverse complement strand
TCTTTGTCTCAGGAAGCATTGGCGGGTAGCGCGAGCTCTGAGCGTTGGTCCTTTAAACTGCGGTCATTCTCTCCCACTCATCTTGCGTCAGGTCCCGCATTCCTGCAGTTCAAGCTTGAATGATCACTTATAGATCTTGAACGTTCACGAAAGTGTTGATGCATAATGTCAGGCCCCGTCAAGACTTAACATGCTGACGCTGTGTGGGAGGAGACTTAAGATAAACATCAAACAGAACCTGCCCTGTGCCTGGTGCCTTCACTATGCGACAACCTGACGGACTGTTAAAGACTAAGTAAGGGGGCTACGTGGTAGGTGGTGTAAGATGGCTAGTTAGTTCCCAATCATGTAATGCTTTGCTTTCTATGTGCTGGTCACAGCACTCTCCTTGTTAATTAGTTAGTTGGTTTGGTTATGTTATGGCAATTACGCAGTACTTTCATTTGGAAGCTGCACCTGAACATGTAGTGACCTCTATGCGCCTTGGCAGTCAAGGTGATAATGTGTAACAATATTGATCTGTATATGCATATTTGTATTTAAAGACCCTGTGCTATTTGTGATAAGTCGATGATGATGAAGATGATGAAAGTGTGAAGTCAAAATAATCATTCCTGCGCCACATCAAAGTTCTAGCTTATGCATACAGTCCACTGCACTCTCACCCAAGAACTTCAACACTGCTGTCAAGTGCTCCCGGGGTGCTGCTTGATAGTCCTCATTCCGCAAAAACAATATGTTTTCCTTAGGGAACACAGACGTCCAAGCCTGCAAGCCAGCAATTGGGTGGCCCACCACACAGTGCTCAATGAACTTCTAAACCTTAAACCCACCACACAGTGCTCAATGAACTGATAATCTTACTCAAAGAAGTATGTACAGGACAGAGTCCCCTCATTTGTGTGGGAAAAAGGAAGGCAATTCATACCATGCCACATGTATGACGCATGTAGAATATGTCTCATGGTCTATGCTTTGAACAGCTTTGACCAACTGAGGAGGCAGTTTTACTTCAACACTCTCTTATACACTCTAGCAGAGAACCAACTGAGGAGGCAGTGTGACCTTAACACTCTCGTATACCATCCTGTGGGCCAGAGATGTATGAAAAGAACTCTGCCTCCCATTACATACCCACCCACACTTCTTGCTAGAAAAAAAGGGAACTTCGGTATGCAGTGCAATTGCTTAGCATCAAGTTTGGGTAGCTCATAGCATGCATCCTGACCTCTATACATGCCCTTGATCAGTTTGGGTAGCTCATAGCATGCATCCTGACCTCTACAAAGCTTGCATACATGCCCTTGATCAGTTGCTGAGGGTCATATTTCTTTAAACAGGCTGCCTCCCCAGATCTCTGCACACACTCCTTCCACCTCGCAATCTCTGAGGTCGCTTTGGCATGAAATGTTTCTGGGGACTCGAAAGGCTCACTTGGACGTCGCCTGTCAAGACATGAAACAATGGCTGGATATCCTGCTCATAGTAACTAGGATTGGTTCCCTACCATGCCAGCATGCACCCCTTGGACAGACTATTTCTATTTCATGACAGATGATAAACAGCAAGATGCTTCCTAATAACTTCTTACTCCAATGAAATTGGCTATGCACAGACCCTTGGCTGCTGATTCTAATTCATTCTGAAATGGTTCAGATTCAAGTACTCTTAATTCCTGGAGGTATAAGCAATCTTGCCTTTAATAGTGAAAGGCGGAGTAATATCTTGCCTGTAATAGTGAAAAGCGGAGTAATATCTTGAGACGGGCTCACGCATAATCACGATCAGCCGCTGATACGGCTGTGCCTCATAGATCAATTGAGCAAGGGTGATGTTAAGATGTCTTCGAGCAGCTAAACCCCTGATGTGGGACAAAAGTATGAGAGAATAAGAGGAAGTATGAATACAAGAAAGTAACAATGCAGGTCCTAAGATTAATTGGGTAGTGAAAATGGAGACATTCAATGTAACAAGGAGAGGGCTCATGACACTCAATGTAACAAGGAGAGGGCTCATGACATTCAATATAATAAGGAGAGGGCTCATGACATTCAATGTAACAAGGAGAGGGCTCATGACATTCAATATAACAAGGAGAGGGCTCATGACATTCAATGTAACAAGGAGAGGGCTCATGACCTAATTACATTGGGGCCAACAAGTGATTGTACATAGGATTGGAGTGCTCATCAAAGGATGAACTTAGTACATCTTTTTGCTTCTTTCAGCCTACATTTACAGCTGATAATGGTGTACTCTGTACCTGACAAATGTGAAGACACCAGTGTAGGTGTTTGAAGATGCTTCACCGGTGATCATGATAGGATTAGTCTTAATCTGGTAGGCTCCTGCTAGATTCAGGCCATGAATGTGAACACCATGACATCAGATGCGAAGAGAAGGAGGCCTTTGGGGATCTTCGCAGGAATGCATGATGTCATGTACGATAACCTTGATGCACAGGGCGTGGATTCTGAAAAATTTCACCAACACTTTTTTAAAACATGCTAACAGCAAGCATGTTACCCATCGCTGCAACATTCAAGTTTTAAAAATATTTAAGAAATATATTTAAGACTTAATAAATAAGCAGTAGCAACCCAGGATGTGAAACAAATTTGAACACTCCTATCGTAAATAGCTACATAGCTCAGTTTCACCAGGGGAGGTATGTGGTACTGATACATAATTATTATATATTTTAGTACTATCTCACCTTTTTCAAAAAGATCTACATAGCCAGAAAAATCGCCTGCAATCAAGTATACACTCATGCATAAATCTTGGATCAAATCTGTAAACTTCGCAGAACTCCATTTGTCTGTGGATAGGTATGAGTTTAGGTATGAACACAAGTGTGAATCATGTTTGCATATTTCATGCAACTATCAACAATCGCAAGCATTTAACGCCTCCAGAGTCTTCCAGCACCCTGATTGCAAGTGGGCAGCATGTCAGTTGTTGCCCTGCTAGGTGTTTGCACACCTTTTGGAGGGGCAGTGCAGGCACCTCGTGGTGGGTATGGACACTCGTCCCAAAAATGTGGACCCTACATGTTGAGACAGTTGCAGATGTACACATTGAAAGCTTTCAAACGTAGCCTTCAAACTTATGATAGATCCTATTCAGAAGCAGGCACTTCCTGCATATGGGCGGGGCTTGCATTATCCTTTTACAATAAAGTGCACTTTTAACTTGAACTAAGTACACTTCAGAATAAAAATCATTACTTGAAATCGAAATGATTGTGTTGATTTGTGCGATAGACAGCTTGGATGCTCAAAGTTGAAAAACAAGGGAGATATTGATTCAGCGCCAACCTTTGAACCATCTGCAAACTCTGGATGTCTCTTTAGCCTCGCAAAAAGATCTGTTGTCCCACACTTGGAGACGCCTAGGAGGGATCAACTCCAGGGATTAATAAGTGGGCATCAGTTAAGTTTATAAATCTAAGTGCACATTGAGAGATGTTCCTTGAGTTAAGTATGATGCCTTAAGTAAGGTGTCAAGCCTTGGCTTTATGTGTTCACACCAATGATCTGGAAGTATGGCAAGCATCTGAAACGATTGTTGGCGTCAGTCCAGCAAGGATTGCGATATGCAGGGTCCAGCTGGGTTGGGAGGACCTGAGGTTAAAGAAACAAGTCATCTTCATAAACCAATAACCACGATGCAACCAAACGTTGTACACTTATCTCTAGCATTGTCTATCATGATTCATGATGACTTGATCATGAAGACATTTGACCGGATCTGTTCCAATTTTCAAATTTTCTTGAAATGTCACAAACTGCATGAACTCTTATGTCTATTTAAGTGAGGAGTCAAATCCTGAATGATGTCTGCAGATATAAGACAGAATGCAGACGCTTTTGATATGCCATTCTCTCACATCCCAT
This sequence comes from Chlamydomonas eustigma, assembly GCA_002335675.1. Classification (NCBI taxonomy): domain Eukaryota; kingdom Viridiplantae; phylum Chlorophyta; class Chlorophyceae; order Chlamydomonadales; family Chlamydomonadaceae; genus Chlamydomonas; species Chlamydomonas eustigma. The sequence goes on along the minus strand of BEGY01000047.1, from coordinate 178,441 downwards.
GTATCTGGTGCAGCTTCTACGATCTCAGCATGCCGAGCGGAGGGATTGAAACCATTCCACCTGACAGCCGTACTGTAGTTAGGTCCCTTAATGTCCTGAGGGGAAAATTGCATCAGCACGAGTTAGAACAATATGAACAATATGTTTTTTACACGATCAGCATGAAAACATTATTAAGCTAGATCTCCGGTTATTTTGATTCAACAATGCTTGGTACATAACCTGAAGATACATGGTTGGGCTGACTGCTTGCACCCTGCCTGTAGAGTGAGACCTGCATTGAGGCGTCAGAATGTCAGTTCCGACCAAACCGCGACGTTTTAAGCTATCACACATCAACTTTCCATAAAAAAAAGCTAAAAATAAGTAAGGTTACACGAGATTTCAAGAGCTCTTCAGTAGTACGCATTTTTATCATTTCTGTCAGATTTTCAACCAAGTAAACAGATACTCGAACAGATGAGTGGGGTCATCAAGCTTTAGACAGCAGGCTGTCAAGCGAAATCTGTCTGCCGTACGACTTCAGGCAACTTCATATCGTGAAGCATATATGCTCATAACATTCCCGATCAATCATCGTAGGTAATTGCAGCTAGGATATAAATCGTATGTTGATAAAGGGCATCCTATGATGACGAGTCGCTGTAGCGTTTTGACAAAAAGCACAGTTCAACATGTGGAGCTATAATGCTCGCTACTTTGCAAAAGCATATTACGGACATCATGAAAAAATTCCTTGTTGACACATCAAAAGTGTTATTTGAGGCATGTGTAGAATCCTAATGATGAGTGCTTCTTCTGTGGTGTTTGGCTCTTGTACATGACACCCAATTCAACAGTTAAAATCTTCCTAAATGATGCATGGAGATCAAGCGGTATGATGAATTAAGTTAATTGCTAGCAACATCATTTCAAAATAAACCTTTACCAATTAACCTATAATTGCAGATTTCAAAGAATGCCCTGGTATTTCCATTAACATCAACACAAGCATCTATCCTATGGAAGACAGCATAGCGGAAATGATATTTACAATGCTCCCGAGCGAAGCACATAGAGATGTTAGAATACAGCTTCACCCGTTTGACAATGTCTGGGACGAATCAACAGAAACATGCAAAATTATGTTCAAGAAGGCAGGCTCAGAAACATACAGGTGATCTATTAAACATTATGAATAATTACATGTTATATTATATTATGGTCCATTCGAGGTGCATAAGTTAACCTGATCATTATGGTGAAGTCACATTCACACACTTATCACTTTGACACACTGTTAATGCACAGGATGAAGCTGAAATTTCAGTCAACATGCTTCGACGTTGTTACAACCTCCAATTATCCACCCCCATCGCTCAGCTACCAGACCTTCTACAAAATTCAAAGGACACCATCATCGCTTACTTAAAAATCAGAGATGGAATGGTCATCCAAATCGAAGAAGACCATCATGACGATGAGAAGGAAAAAGATGAACAGCAACAGGTGAACAATACATGTCTCACATTCACATTATGACAGCAACTTTATGATGTCAATGTCACTAAACTAACTTGATGTCAATGACATAGAAATGGTTAAGATCTAATCTGATTACTACATTTTTCTTCAGAGGGCACAAATCAAAACAGCTTCACCTCCGATAAAGAGGAGAATACATCCACACCTGTCAAGCATTACATCAGTACACCTCCAACAATCCACGTAAATGAACGTCCAAAGAGGAAAAATGCAGCAAAAAAACAGAAGTACAATTGAATCATTCATAGTATTTCTGCTGTTTACTTTTAATGTATCAATGTACTAATAGCTGCACCATATGATAAAGACAACACATCGTAAAACATTTGCTGTACAAAAATAAAATACTGCTCATGAAAAACTAAAGATATCACCCTGGTTCTTAACTTACGATCAAACTTTAAGTCAAAAACCCGAAATCGGGCCCCGAGGCTTTAGCTGAGGCATTCTGTAGTACTTCAATGTCCTAACATTGCGTTGTGACTGTTACTATAACGATTGTTTTCCCAAAAGTTGGGCTGTTAAAGGTTCTCACAAGTAACTAACAAGCATATTACAAAATGTTAGCTGAAATAAGATCAGGATCATTTTAGACTAGGTAACTTGACATGTAAATGAGTCTCAATAAGGTCGGTTCTCCTAGCATATGGATCACTTTGTTAATGTTATAGTCACATCTTCTTTAGAATCGGTAAAATATTTGACAAACCCTGCATATAACCCGATGCCGTACAGGCCAGCCTCCACATTCATGCGAAGGTACTCAAACTCTCTTTCCCCTTGTATAGAGTCCAACTTACGTAGGCGCCATGCCGAAGATTGGATTCTATCGCAATTGTAAGGCAGCCCACGTGTCGGCGTTGATATAGCTACTAAGAGCATAGTCCCCTCACCTCACTCGTAAATTTATCTAATTATTTGACTTGGCTGTGACTTGCAGACGGTAAAACATTCAAGAAGCCTAGACGTCCTTTTGAGAAGGAGCGCCTTGATGCTGAGTTGAAGCTAGTTGGAGAGTACGGTCTGCGCAACAAGCGTGAGCTTTGGCGCGTGCAGATGGTTCTCAGCAAGATCCGAAATGCAGCAAGGAATTTGTTGACGCTTGATGAGAAGGATCCTAAGCGTATTTTTGAAGGCCAAGCTTTGATGCGTCGTATGTATAAATATGGGCTCCTTAACGAGACCCAGGACAAGCTGGATTACGTGCTGGCCTTGCAGCCCAATGACTTTTTGGAGAGACGTCTTCAAACTGTCGTTTTCAAGCAGGGATTAGCAAAGTCTATCCACCATGCAAGAGTCCTCATCCGCCAAAAGCATATCCGGTAAGAAGTGTGTTGTGAGAATCAAGTGATCTCTAGTTATTACGCCAGGAAAGAATCATCCGGTGCATTGCTGTCATTTAACTGATATTCTGTCCCTGTCCGAGCATGAGAGTTACTTTGAGTTGGGGTATCTACATCCATGCTGATGTCGTGATAATTTTAATTGCAGTGTGGGTAAGCAGGTTGTGGATGTAGCTTCATTCATGGTGAGGGTTGACAGCCAAAAGCATGTTGACTTTGCATTGACAAGTCCCTTTGGAGGTGGCCGTTCTGGTCGCGTCAAGAGAAAGAATGCGTAAGTTTCAACCTCAAAATTGTGCTTTGTGCATGCTAGTAATCCTGACATGCATGCGAACAGCGCGTGTATCATATCTGCTGGCAGTATTTTTTCTAGTCAGTATTTTTGATATTTGAGCCTTGTTCATGTCACATGTTCAATATTAACACAAGTAAGTTCATTTAGTGAAGTGCATGCTGATCCCTCTTCTTCATTCTTTTGTATTCATATAGGGCTAAGGGAGGTGTTGCTGGAGGAGATGATGATGAATAGTTTTGTTTTCTGAGCTGCACTCTTCATTTTGATTGTGGTTGGGATGATGTAAGCAGTAGACATTGTGGCCACGAAGTCAGCTAATTGTTAATCAAACTAGCCACAACAGATTTTTATTAACAGACAAGTTCATCATAACGCATTTTATTGAAATGACAGCAAAGCAATCATGAACATAACCACACACTTCAGGAAACATGAGAGAATGAACATATTAAGCTGTTTAGCTGTATGTACTTCACATACATAAAACACGTGGAAACAACATGGAGATAGAGGGACAAGTCTCTTTTCCCACTTTCACTGCCTATCATAACCAATTCAACAATCCATGCATACGAGCGAGAAACGAAGTGAAGCACCATTCAATCACCTAGACATCTGCTACATACATCTGCCACGTTGTTCCAGGTAGGCTGGCGCCAACAAAGAATTATTTAAAGGCCAAAGCTAGAGTCATTTTGGTGAGAGTGAAAAAACGCTGGTGACTACATCAAAATGTTCCGTTTTCTGAGGCATGCACATGAGGAACTGCAGGTTTAGGTTGTATTGCCAACAGGTGACTCACCATCAAAGTACCAGTCAAAGGATCTGGTGTTATTGCTGTCTGAGTTCAATGCATGCATGCCATGCTCTAGACATTCCCAAGAGCAAAACCAAAGTTTCAAAACCCAGGAAGATGGTCTTTAACTTACTGCTTCCAAATTGAGGTCCCAAACCGCGTTCTCAACATACTGAACATCAGATAGAGCTCACTCCTTCATCGCAAATTCATTTTGGGCTCACATAGAAATGGCCCTCAGCCATCACTGCGAGATGTGAACTTCCCTGTACTAACTGGATTTTGCAAATCACTAGAGTAAACAATCACGCGACTCTCTTTACGTCCTCATCGGATAGTATGAAGTCTATGATGTCATCCATTGTACTACACATGCCACTCTCATCATGTATGAAGGGTATCAGAAGCTCCATTTCTCCAGGGCTAAGCTCACCAAGCGGCAAGTTCACACCTGCTGGCTCCCCTGCCTGAGAACCGAAACCAGGAGGCGGAGCAAAAGTGAGAGCTGACGGAGTCAATGAAGAAAATGAGGAAAGGCCTACGCTGCTTATGTTTGGATTGTCCTTGCTTGATCCATGAGGGATGTGGGTTGACACTGGCGCTTCCCCATACACAGAGCCGCGAGAGGGTTCAGCCTGAGGGTTTGAGAACCAGGATAGATGACCCTGTTGTAGCAAGAGCTGCTGCTGCTCTGAATTCTGCATAAATGTTGGTGTGTCTGAGTGTGGAATGTTCTGGTATGAGTTGTATGCTGTGCCATGTGCAGTACCACATGTACCTCTGGAAGGAGATGATGCACCGAACACCATGGTGTTGGTTCCTGCCCTCATGGCGCCTTGCTGTGAAGAAGTATGTGTAAAGAGTGGTGCTTGATGCAAAAAGGCAGGTTTCAATGACTCTGAGGATTGAACTCCCCTCACAGGCAGATGGTGCTGATGCTGCAGCTGCTGCTCCTGCTGATGCTGCAGCTGCTGCTCCTGCTGATGCTGCAGCTGCTGCTCCTGCTGATGCCCATTTTGTTTTAACCCTGCCTGATGACCGTGACCTTGATTCTTGCTTACAGTCAAGGCAGGCATACTGCCACGGCTGAGGTTCCGAAATGGGGGGCGTCCTTGCTGCTGCTGCTGCTGACTGTTTTTACTGCCTGTACTGCTGCTCAGATTGAGGGCCAGGACATGCTGCTGAGTCACTGGGTCATAGGTAAGGAAACTCTCTTGGGATACGGGCTGGAGTCGTGCCAAACCTGGAGCAATCCATTGCTGCTGCTGCTGCTGCTGCTGGTAGGACATAGAGTGTGAGCGCTGCTGCTGCTTGTAGAATGCTGTTTGAAGGTTTGGCTGTTGATGCTGCTGGTAGGGAAAGGACTGAGGGCCTTGCTGTTGCAGAGAGAGAAGCGGGGGGCGCAGCTGCTGCTGCTGCTGCTGATAGGACATGGACATTAGATGTTGCTGGTGAGCAGCAGCCTGGACAGCAAGCTGCTGCTGCTGCATTATGGACGGCCTTGTATCTTGCCCTATGGAGTCTGAGCTGTACATCAGAAGCTGGCCCATTGAGTGTGCAACCTGTTGCTGCTGCTGCTGCTGAGACAATATATGAGCTGCACTTACTTGGCTCCTTATCCTTTGAGCCATTGCCGGATTTAAATTTGATGAGGTACCCACAGTTGCATCAGGCCCTGGGGTTGTGGAGGAAACTGAACCACCATCAGCAGTAGCTGAGAGGCCACTTCCCTCGCTACTGCTTCCGTTCCTTCCAACAACCCCACATCCACTTTCCAGCAAGAAATTGTTTTCTGAGTGCTGGGCCACGGAGTTTTGTCTCAGAGGTGAGCTGCTGACGCCCCCCAGATTCAACTTGCTAACTTGCAGGGAATCCAGAGCTGCTTGGATGGCGCCACCAGAGGTTGCAGCTGGTGAGAAGAATGTAGATGAGCGGTCAGAGTCTTGGCGGCTGAGCGGGGAGTTGCATCCCCCTGCTTGGCCACTTGAACGGTGCATTGGGGAGTTGAGTTGGGAGGCGAATGGAGAATTAAGAGGGTGCGACTGTAATTTGAGAGACGAGAAGTTTATGGCCCATTCCATACCTTGGCTCACAGTATCTGAACTGGGGGCCTGCGTTTGAGAGATGGGCCGATGCTGCTGCAGATATTGATGCTGTTGCGAGTCTGGTCCCTCCTCTGCGTTGCCCTGCGCTTGCACACCAGTAGCCTGAGAGGTGTATGAGGTGGAAGGGAGGCTGGTTGAGTGAAGCAGAGATCTTAAGCTTCCTCCTCCAGGGGAAGTCACCGGAACGAAGACGGGTGACATGGAACCGGAGTTTCTGTGAAGCCCGCTATTGCTTCCTCCTCCCAACTCATTATCTGCGTTATCCCGCTTGGCCTTGGAGAATCGACTGGGTTGATGCTGGTACTGGTTGGGATGCACCACGCTGTTGGTTGGCGAAGAGGGTGCGGTGGGATTATGGATAGGTGCAGAGTGGGAGGATAGGAGCTGTGTGCTTGAGGTCCTAACAGGGAGGAGCCGCACCCGAGTTGGGGACTCTGGCCCCCCTGACTGCTGCTGCTGCTGCTGCTGTGGGCTGCTGCTGCCGACGTTAACAATGAGGGAGGAGAAGGGTGAACCAGCACTGCTGCTGCTGGCAGCCAGGGGCGACAGTGTGGCAGTGCCTGGAGAACCTGGCAGGAGCAGCTCATTGTTCGCGGCCTCTTCATCTGGCATGCGTCTCTTGAATGAAGAGGAGCCGTGAGTTCGAACCTGAGGAGTGAGGACACAGGCGGTACATTGCCAATTAATTGGGGTGACAGAGCAGTACAGACTCCGTGATTGAACACTTGGATGGCATCTGTTAAGCATGAGGTAGGCATAGAGTCAACAAGAAGAAGTCATGCAAACAGGTGTATTTGATCACTCAGGCATCTGTTAAGCATGAGGTAGGCATGGAGTCAAGAAGAAGATGTTATGCAAACAGGTGTATTTGATCACTCAGGCATCTGTTAAGCATGAGGTAGGCATGGAGTCAAGAAGAAGAAGTCATGCAAACAGGTGTATTTGATCACTCAGGCATCTGTTAAGCATGAGGTAGGCATGGAGTCAAGAAGAAGATGTTATGCAAACAGGTGTATTTGATCACTCAGGCATCTGTTAAGCATGAGGTAGGCATGGAGTCAAGAAGAAGATGTTATGCAAACAGGTGTATTTGATCACTCAGGCATCTGTTAAGCATGAGGTAGGACAGGTGGCATGCAGGATGTGCAAGCTTTGGAGCACTATGTTGGGTGCTGCCTTTTGAAGAATGCAGCAGAAGATTCATGTGTACCTTGAGGAACTGAAAGCCTGTGTGTCATTCAGGCATCATGCGCTTACCATGTGTGTCATTCAGGCATCATGCACGTATCATGTGTGTCATGCAGGTATCATGCACGTATCATGTGTGTCATGCAGGCATCATGCACGTATCATGTGTGTCATGCAGGTATCATGCACGTATCATGTGTGTCATGCAGGTATCATGCAGGTATCATGTGTGTCATTCAGGTATCATGTACTTGCCATGCGTATTGATTGCAGAGCTATGCTTTTATGTACTCACCATGCGTATTGATTGCAGAGCTATGGTTTTATGTACTTACCATGCGTATTGAGTCCTCAGGGGAGGTTCCCGCCAGTGGGGAGTCGCCATGTGCAACTTGAAGAATTCCACTCAATGGTCCAATGTTTGCAAAGGTAGAAGCCATACCTACCATGGCCATGTTAACGGCATCCTCTGCACTCATGATGGGAGTCGACACACCGCTGCTTTTATGAGGTGGGTGAGAGATGTTCTGAGGCATGATGGGTACATTCGCTGAGGGAGGGATGTGATTGCCTGCATGTTGGACACCCCCAGCACGATGTGCGCCTCCGCTCCCTGAAAGACATTCACACAGCTGTCAAAGGTCGTGATTGAGACAGGAGGTAACAGTTTACACCATATATGTAGAGGATTGGATAATTATGCAGGCGGGAATTTGAAGAGGTGCGGAATTAGCACCCATAAGACAGATATCATAGCAAAGCAACACAAACAAGGGTTTAGAGCCATATCTCAGGCCAAGGGTTTAGGGCCATATCTCAGGCCAAGCCAAGTGATGAACTTCTGGGTGTGTTTGTGAAGATAGGGAGATGATTTTTGTATTTCCGATAATCAACTTGATTAATTCAGATAAAATGCTGACACAGCCTGGTTTGCGAGTTATGCAAGCCAGACATCCTCACCATCGGACAGACACGTCATGGCGGACCTCTGTATAACCCGCTTAGCAGGCCTCAAGTCCACATGTGGGGTCATAAAAGCAGGGGGCGGCAGGAATGTGTTCATGACACCCACCCGGCTTGACAAAGCCTCTGAAGAGCTTGCACCTGCAAATGCATTGTGATGGTTCAGGGCTACAGCGATCACCGCTTGATGCTGTTGTCTCTGCTCATGCAAGGCATGCTGTTGCATAGCCAGCAGAGCCTCCACACTTCCTTGCTGCAGCTGCCGCTGCACCGCGTCAGAAGAGCCTGGGCTGAAGGTCAGGTGACCACTGCCGATTCTCTGCATGCTCTGATGTTGCAGGTGTCGCACTTGCTGCATCAGCATGTCCCTGTACAGAGTGATGAAGCAAGTCATGCAACAATCAGAACGCGAGTTCTATTCAATCAGCACTGAGGGACGTATATGTTCAATCAGCACTGAGGGACGTATATGTTCAATCAGCACAGAAGGACGTATATGTTCAATCAGCACTGAGGGACGTATATGTTCAATCAGCACTGAGGGACGTATATGTTCAATCAGCACTGAGGGACGTATATGTTCAATCAGCACAGAAGGACGTATATGTTCAATCAGCACGAAGGGACGTATATGTTCAATCAGCACTGAGGGACGTATATGTTCAATCAGCACAGAAGGGACGTATATGTTCAATCAGCACGTGAGGGACGTATATGTTCAAATCAGCACAGAAGGACGTATATGTTCAATCAGCACTGAGGGACGTATATGTTCAATCAGCACTGAAGGACTCCACAACGTGAAAATGCATACACTCAATCCTCATAACCAAATCTGAACTTTGCAGCATGTACTGCTCTGTACTGCAAGGTCTTCCAGCTCCTTGATTTAGAGGTACGTCTCTTCACTTTAGAGTGCTACCATCAGAAATGAGCATGTCATAGAACTCCAAACACCATGCAGTCCATGTCATAGAACTCCAAACACCATGCAGTCCATGTCATAGAACTCCAAACACCATGCAGTCCATGTCAAAGAACTCCAAACACCATGCAGTCCATGTCCAGTTGTCACACATGAATGGAACAACCTCGTGCAGTTCATGTCCAGCAGGCACACACAAACAGAACTACATCAAGTTGCTCAGTGACCGTGCAGGCCATGTCTGCAAGTCACACTATTACGTTACACCCTCAAACCCCGAATGACAAGGTTGAGATGAAAGGCACACTGGGGTTGATTAGTCTTACCCTCTCCTTCCTTTATGGGACATTATCCATGGGTGCTGTAGAAGGTGAGCTATGGTGCTGCGAGTCCCAGGCGACTTGTCAAGTGCCAAAGAGATGAAGCTCCTGGCTCCCTCTGTCACCCAGTCTGGAATGGATTGTCGCATTGTTGCAATGGCCTTCATGGTGCCCTCTCTGTCAGCCTATAAGAAAATAGGAGCAGGGTAAGGAGGAGGATAGGAGCAGGCTGAGGAAGAGGTTGTATGTTCAGACAAGAACTCATCAGGCATCTGTCTTTCCAGGTACTGGTGACCACCTCCCCATATGAGTGAGGACCGCAACACTAAAAGACACACCATTTTAAAATTCAAAATTTGCAAGCACCATAACTAGAGATGCTGAAATTCTGAAGCACTAATCTTCTTCACGTACAGCATTTTCCTCTCACCATCCCAAATGGTGGTCTTCCAACGATCAACTCGTATGCTAGCACACCCATGGCCCATGCATCAACAGCCTCATCGTACGCAAGGTCACTCCTCTCTTTGTTATCACTTGGAAGGTACTTGTCAGGACACTTCAAGACCTACAAAATGACCCTTCAGCCTCTAAACAGTGCCAGGAAAGATCACAAAGTTTCCTGAAGCGTATTAGCATACTTCTCTACATAGGACTGTGCATCCCTTCATTGAAAACCATGCTCCTTGATAGCTCATACAGATCAGAACAATCATAAACATCAGCAGACTTAATACCCACCTCTGGAGCCATGTAGTCCAGCGTCCCAAGCCTAGTTACGGGGCGCTCTTCATTTGCATTCACAGCAAGTCCAAAATCTGTGTCCAGGCAAACAGAAGCTTGGATTTTTCATGACCTATCTAACCGCACTTTAAAACTTAGCATCTCTCACATCCATCAACATGCCTTCACAAGCTCAGCAAAGTAAGCCAGCAGCAAATGAAAGTCTTCATACTACATTTCTAGAGACTCAGTATACACACCTGTAACTTTCAGGACCTGCTCACGCGTGAAGACTGTGTTCTCTGGCTTGATATCTCGATGTACAATCCTTCTCTTGTGCATGTACAGCAAAGCAGTGAGGTAAGGATGCAGGACCTGCTGAACAACTGAGCTCTCAGATAAGCGTCCACCTTTCCTTTTCACAGCATCAAATAGGTCTCCCTACACAAGGGAGGAGTAGGAAGATGAGCTACTCATTTAGAGCTGAGCTAATGCAGTGGTTCAGATGCCTCATAAGCATTTAGAGTCATGAAGGGAATGAGATGCAGTAGTAGCATGAAGAGTGATCAACTGTAGAAGTTGCGCAGTCAGTATCGAAAATGATCATGGGCACAGCATACAAAGAAAGAATGCATTTACCCCTTCAGCATACTCCAACACCAAATAAATGAATCCAGCATCCTCGAAAGCAGCGTACTGCGAAAAAAGAAACTGACAAATCACATAACGTCTACGATGCTTTGACCTTTTAGGGTACCCAGGACAACCCAATGAAATAGAGGATATCATACTTGTACTTACAAAATCAACGATGTGGGGATGATTCATTGATGAATGTATGGATATCTCGCGCTCCACCTGTTTGTAATTGAGTTTGAAGTCTGTGAGACTTGTCCATGCATCTCAGTAGAAGTGACATTTCAGGAGACTACACACTCCACCATTTTACCTGTCTCAAGTTCAGCTTTGTGAGCTTCGATTTATTGTAAATCTTGATCGCAACTTTCAAGCACGAGCGTTTGCATAGCGCGTAATAAACACTGCTAACTGCCCCATTTCCAATTTCTTTTACAAGCGCAAATTCATTTATTGTCCATAAATCACGATGACGCATTGCTGCAGGGCATCTCTCAGAGAGGGCTACCAGCCTGGGCAAGACAGAAGCACTGCAGAAAGAAAAAAAGAATCTTAAATTACGCTTTTCACGGACAGATCATGGGGTCACATGATTCTAACTCACAATCCAACGAGCTGCTGGAACATTACGCAGTGACTTAGCCTGTCAGCCTCTCAAAGGTCTTTTTTTCAAATGATTTATTTATACATGTGAACGTATTGAAAGGGAGTTGCATTTCATCTTTAAGAGTCAGACATTCCCTTCATCTACCTATCTGTATTTACATTATTTTCTAATCAGAAGACATCCTCTTTTTCGTTCCCACATGGATCACATATATCTTTATTCTTTACTGGTCACACTGAAAAATTACAAGTATGACGATAAGAATGTCAGTTTACGCACACACAATATCTTCTCTCCTATCGTCCGCAGCTTGTAAATGAGACAAATGCAATCTATCATGTCATATGATCAAGTGCTTTGTAATCTGAGTTAGTGTTGTTCAGAAATGTTTTGCCACAACCAGCATGCATGATCGAGATAATTTTTCGTATTTTATAACCTAAATCATGTCAAATCTTCTTGCAACATGTTCGTTCAGTTTAGGAGGTTAACTACGCTCATCAAGTTCCAGCTTCTGCCCAGAACTGTCTACCAGTGAGAAGTCTATCAATAACCATCGCAATTTAGACCTTCAATGCATAGCTCTGATTTGTTGAAGAGGCTGAGCAACGAAATATGTATGAGAGTGGAATCTTGTGAAACTCTCTAAAAGCCCTAATCTCCGCACACCTGTGCTCAATCAAAAGTCATGAGTGCACAGTTCAGACGTTGTGTCTTCAAAACGATACAGCGTGGTCTCAGTAAAGAGGACCCTGCTCTTATTGCAGGCTGAGATCAGCAGGTATGCAGTAAGGAGGTCCATGTAGGCTTTCTAAGAACATGATTAGGCCATCCTCAGATATCATCTGCGCATTGCATCCAAGTGGTATAGCGTAATACAAATCTCTATCAGGGAAGTTGTGACGCAAGAATTGAGTCAGAGGTCCTAAAATGGTCGTTATACTGCAGCAAGTGTGTAAAGAGATAAATTGCACCAAATGCATAGTGCACCAAGTGTTGAAGAGAGCCGCATGCCTGGCTCTGTTCAATGGCCCATATTCTTTAGTATGATGCCTAAAAGGTTTGGTGCTGAATGTTTTGCATTTTTGTGCTGCAATTGAACATTCGTTGTGAAGCCTTGGACGATGGCCCAGAATTTTCACTAATGGCTATATCGAGTTGAATACTTCAGCAACTACCAAGGACATGGTCTGTCCAGAAGTGTTTCATCGCAAGTTCTTACATATTCGAATGCGGCTTGCTACAGTTTTTTGTATCACATGATTTGTTGAAATGAGTACTGGCTGGAATAACTTCAAGTTTGAAGTCGTCCCACAAAATGAAATTTGAATCGTTGTGTACCGCATTTCGTGAAAACAAAATCGAAAAACACAAATCGCATAAGCCCCTGCCTTCTGTTTACATATGCATTCGTTCAGACTCTCTTGAATTTTAAACGATGATTACTGAAAACGAGTATGAGCAAGGTGTAAACATAAGTGAAGGCAACGTAGAGGCATCAGCAGAAGAGGATCCAGTTCAAGGAACTCTGCAGGCAGAAGACAATATTCAGGGATGCCAGCATGATGTTCATGATGGAGGTTACATGGCCAGAACTATCACCGCAGAACTGCGCTCAACTCTGGTGGAGGGCGTCCAGAACTTCTTCAAAGACAGTACAGGACCCTTGGCCATGACCCTTGGAGAAGTAAGCAGACATCCTTGAATATTATACAATCAGTGCCTGGATGCTGATGATACAATTATGTCCTCAACTACCCTGCACTGGCAATCACAAATTGAAATACTTGGTAGCACTCCGTTCTTTCTTTTTCATAGGACATGGATCAGTTGCAACACTGATGTGGTTCTTTTTCATAGGACATGGAACAGTGACAGCATGATGCCAACTCTCTAACTGATGTGGTTCTTTTTCATAGGACATGGAACAGTGACAGCATGATGCCAACTCTCTAACTGATGTGGTTCTTTTTCATAGGACATGGAACAGTGACAGCATGATGCCAACTCTGTAACTGATGTGGTTCTTTTTCATAGGACATGGAACAGTTGCAGCATGACGTCAACTCTCTAACTGATGTGGTTCTTTTTCATAGGACATGGAACAGTTGCAGCATGACGTCAACTCTCTAACTGATGTGGCACAAAGTGAGAAAGCAGCTGTGGAACAAGAGCTTACCAGACTGTCAGCTCTCGTGCTTGCCTTTCAAGAGAGGATCTCCAAGGTAAACTGGCATTGGCATGTAGACTCTATACTTTAAATTTAAAAAAACATCTCGAATCTAGACAACCAGAAACATGTCTTGATGCAGAGTAGATGGATGCTTCTCAGAATCTCTTCGACACTTTTGAAGTTAAGACTCCAATTTCACACCTGCTGATATGCTGCTTGCATTACAGTTCCTTCATGCTGCCCAACGACAACTCTGAGACAGCTCAGTATTTCAGGTGCACCTGTGCATGTCATAATGCGATGTACAATATCTTAATTCTTTCTGATTGCATTAATCTCTTGCAAGCATGTGTGGCTTGAGTTATATTTGCTTTGTCCCCGACTCTTTCGACAAGTTTCTTATGCACTTGTAATGCTCATATAAATGCGTCATGAGGGATGACATCAGCACAACAGAATCACTGGTGTTGCTCTCAACAGGAGAGCTGGTGAATGCCAGCAGCTGCTACCTTCCTACGAGCCTTATTCGCAAGCTGCTCTATGGATAAGACTTTTACTTCTGTGAACAGTTATTTCTTAAGCCTGAGAGTGAGGTTTTAAAATGAAAGGCTGTGTAACAGTTGAGGACTGTAGCATAAATAATGAATGATAAGTGAAATGTTGTAGGCAAGAACAACTCAACAAACCCAGCATTTGAAAAAAGAGCTTCTCTGATTCCTGTGAACTCAATATTTAGAATATTGCTCAACATACCTAGTTAGAACAGATGATCCACTGAGATTAGTTGTACAACGAACAGAACTGGAACTCAAAGTACACAATTACTGACTGTACAGGAATTCTCAGAAAGATGCACGCATGGACACCTAGTTCTGTGTCATTACTTTTGTATGGCCGCTGAAAAAGCTGGGAGCAACTCCAGTAATAATATGAAATGAAGAACTTGAAAATGGAATTAAGCCAAGTTAGGATACCAAAGCTAACTTGAAAATGATGGTTTCGAGTCTTAATAACTTAGCGACCAGAAGTCTGGTCAACTCGAACAGACACACAGGCAGATACAGATGTGCAACATGATAACCTCTAAGCTGCGTATTTTCTTTTGACTTGTTCATGTAACAACAGTACTCTCCTTTTGGATGATCGATCAGTCCGCAGCTAGCAATTAGTTATGGCCTCTGCCAAATGATTTCATAAAACCATGCTAATTAATTTTGCTGCTTCTATTTCCCTTAACGTTGTGTAGCGGAAAGAACCTCTTGTTCCTAACTTGCAGGTCTACACCATTTATAAATTCTCATTGTTCTGAGCTAATCACTATCAAACAGATAAGGATACCTCTCGTTTCAATTACGCCCCGGACAGTCACCTGCCGAAGGTCAGCAAGGCAAATTATTTTAAAATTAGATTTATCGTTATTCAGAGCGGAAGGCACAATCCTTTACAACTGGAACGACTAAGAGAAGAGAACTGCAAGAACTCGGTCCACACTGCCGTACACTACAGGCAACAACTACTCTACACTCCCCCTCGTTCAGGAAGGAAACCTGCCTGAACGAAACTCTAAAAGCCTCGCTGAAACTCAGTCCTAGTCAAAAACCACTGAAAACTAGAAAACTCAACTCCTAGAGTCTCTAGCGTCCTGCTGCGCAAACAGAAAGCTCAGAAAAACCAGCACACCTGACAAGAAAAACTAACGTCAGGCTACCCACACTACTTAAAAAGCAGAACTCAAACACAAACGCAGCTCCTGACTCTACAGTCACAAACAAGAAAGAAAGGCAAGCCTAACAGCTATCCACCTCTTATTCCCATTCCACCAGCTCCATCTGATTCCTCATCTTATGGAACACTGCTACCTGCGCAGAGGTTAGCGTGAGGGGCCCATGATTCTGCGGTGAATGCACATGCAACTGGTTACATCTCTTAGTCTTAGATAGGGGGATACAACAATAAATGCTTACCTGTGATGAATGCACATGCAACTGGTGCACTGCATACCACTAGCATAGAATAAAAGGATCATATACCCTAATATGTACCCTACAATATCCTAACAAGATTCTTTCATGCTCTCTCCCCATCTCATGATGACGGGTGCCCTTCTTGTTTACTGCACCAACAATTACAGTAAGGAACTTAACTTTTTACAACCCTGCCCTGCCATTAAGCATGAACACGAGCAAGAGAGCTACACCTGCTTGACCCTCTCTCTTGTTGAAGCTTTCATCCACATCTCATTGATATTCCATGAAGCTGACATCATGCTTGACAGGAGATACCTAGAGTCAATCATAATGAATTAATAAATGTTCATTGATTTATGTAATTTTAGGTTTGGGCAGAGACTGAAGGCTCATTAGGGGAGAGTTTATTTTAAATAAGCATTGTACTTGACTCTTGAGGCACATTTGCATAAATAGGTGGCCTTAATATTCAGCAGTTTGAAACCTAAGCAAAATATTTAGGAACTTACTCAACTTTGTACAGAGTAAGGATGCGTATCAGGTGGGTCTTACGCCAGTTTTGAATTTAAATCATTTGTGGAGAGGCTAAAGGGAGGACAAGGGCAGATGGCCTTCATTTGAAATCCTTTTTACCATTTTCCACTCAGTTCTATCCAAAAAAGAACTCGAATTTCAGAGACGGTAGTAAAGATCCTATTGGTACAATGTCTATGACATGATGTATGTGCTCTGCTCCTCTCATTGCTTTGGCTTTAACCCTGAGGAAGTTTGCCATTCATAGCTGCAGGTCTACAATTGAAAATTACCCATTTGATAAGACTTTGCAAATGAAGTGCACAGGATGGTTTGTAATACATGAGAGATGAGCACGTGGCAAATTTTGTGATGCCATTCAAGGCCTTTAGAAAAATTTGTAAATGATCTTAAAGAATAAGCTTTAAGGAGGAAATGCAGCTCTCTAAGAAACTGCTTGGGGTACATGGATATGTGAAGGAGCTAGAGTTCGGTCTGCTAGCTTCTTCCTTAACAAGAGGGTCAAGGCTCTAGGGCTCAGCTTTTCAGCCTCAGTAAATCACTCAACATTGCACCAAATAAAGCATGCCTCAATATGATGACAAAAAGAATGATCCTTTTTCACTGATACGAAATATTTTGATAACTGAATACCTAAGTCTCCTTCAATTCACAGACAGAAAATAAATCCTTTAACTGACCTGCAGTGCAAAGAATCGGGCTGCCATGGATCAGGAGGAGGATATTTCAGAGCAACGTTAAAACAATGACAGGGAGATAGAATGATAAACATGACGAGGCTACCGGGTGGAATGGTTGTGAATTCTTCTTGCAAACAGTACAACTTCTGCTGAGAAACGTCAAAAATCAAAATCTACTCTAGATGAGATGAGACACCATTTGAAGATGTTGTTACAATGTTGCCAATATGTAATTGATTCATTTAATCAGTATTGGTTTAACGGAATCTGATCCCAAAGAGGTCGACGAAATAGTTCGATGCGAGTTGCGAAAATTCTCCGAGACCACCCATAAATTGTCAGCCACAGCTACAAACAAATTGCAGCCTGAATATGTCTAAACATTGGCGTCCGCATGGTTCCTTCATCCCAAATCAATCAGGGATAAGACTCCAGCAATTTAAGCATAAACAGATACGTAGAAGTCGTGTTGATGCTGAGGTGACGGGTAAAGTACGCCTCAGTGGTGAGGAGCGCTCTCACACCACTGATGTCGTCGTGATTGGATCTGGCATTGGCGGATTATCGTGCGCTGCACTACTGGCCAAGTACGGCATGCATGTGAGCACAATCACAACAGCACACTATCATAGCCAAGTGCCAAAACCATTGAATAGAATGTTGGATTTCTGTTGTATGTGTAGGTCACTGTTTGTGAGTCTCACAGTATCCCAGGAGGTGCTGCACACGCTTGGTAGGAAAGCAGTGCACACTCTCTGTCAACCTTGTCTTCATTACAAGACAATAGCATCAAACTCATGGCAAAGCCATATAGTATCAGATGCCAGCTATCATGAGAAATTCAAGGAATGATGATATGGACACTGATCTGCTCTAGCTAATGCTCTTAGTCCCTTAAAGTATGCATAACATTTTGCAGGCAACGTAATGGGTATCATTTTGAAAGCGGTCCAAGCTTGTACAGTGGCATGGATGCCAGAGGCAAGGTAGGGGATCCAAAGCCATCAAGAATAGAGTCAGGATCACTACAGCCTTTCAGGGAATGTTTCAAATTCATCTGAGTGAATAAAAGCTCATGACCCCTCTAGTACATCCTCACGACAGGCAGACATATTTGAAAGTAATGTGATGATCCAAAGGCCTAAAATTTGAATGTTGTCTGAGCTCTAACTTATGTCTCATTCACCAGCCAAATATCAATTACAATTCATGAATTTTTTCAAAATTGTAATTGCCCCCGGGTTGTGTAGGATGCGAACCCTTTGGCTCATATTTTCCAGGCTATTGACGAGCCTCTGGAT
This sequence comes from Chlamydomonas eustigma, assembly GCA_002335675.1. Taxonomy (NCBI): domain Eukaryota; kingdom Viridiplantae; phylum Chlorophyta; class Chlorophyceae; order Chlamydomonadales; family Chlamydomonadaceae; genus Chlamydomonas; species Chlamydomonas eustigma. The sequence continues at coordinate 160,361 of BEGY01000047.1, read as the reverse complement.
CTCATTAAGTAAGAGGTCATGTGGTAGCCGAGGCTCTCTTCCTAATCATTGTGTATGCAACATCTTAAAACTTCCGGGTATGTGAATGTCAGCTCAGCAGGCTGTATATCATTCAAATTTAAATTGGAATAAATTGAATTTGTCCCTCATTCTCTCTTGCTTTAGATATGACACTTGGAATGTGATTGTTCCTGAAGGTGAATTTGTTACAAAGGTGAGTCATGAAAAATGTTACAGGCCTTTCCCAATATTTCATGACCTATGTGATGTAGTTGCAGAATTTGAAAAAAAGGGAGTAGGAGCTTTTATTGTGGCCCTGCCTCTAGTCTGGACTATGATGCATGGCTTATCAATGTGATGTGAGAGGCCAGCCACAATGGTGGCTGGTATTTCTCTTAGACTTTGATGCTGCCTCCAGGTAGGCAATGACAACTTTGTTGAGGTGCTGAAAAAGATTGGGGGCAAAGACAGCGGCAAGGCTGTGGCTGAGTGGCAGGCCTTGCAAGAGCACATGAAACCACTTGCTAGAGCTGCCTCAATGATCCCACCTGCAGCCATAAGGTTCGGTGAGTCATAATTTAGTGTGGCCAATATTGCTGCAAGTTTGAAATAATGTGTGGACAGAACATGTGCTGCATTCTGCAAGACACTAGTGAATTTAGGATTGAACACAATTGCTATTTTCAGTACACAATCACTACTTCCAGTACACAATCACTATTTTTGGAACACTGTTTGTATTCCAAGATGACAGCTGAGTGTGATGCTCAATTCTGTCTAAGCAAGCTGATGCAACCTATATAGTTTTTACACTAGGCTCAAAGTTTTAGGTTTTGCCTGGAATAACATAGCCTGCTAAGAGGCTTCCAGCTCATTCTCGGGCCCGATTTTTGAAACCATTCTGGAGTCTAATGTGTACATCGTGTGTGCTCTTAAAATAACTCATAGACCCTAGTTCTGATGCGTTGAGTACTCTTTGGTCCTACATCTCAACCATTCTTGGGTCTTATGTGCTGAAAATATGTGCTGAAAATATTTTAACATTTGTAGACCCTGGGGTTTTGGTGTCAGCCCTAAGGAGGTACTTTGGAGATGTCATAAGCAGTGGGCCTTCTGCTCTGCAGCTCACAGGGCCTTTCTCAAAGGTGAGAAAGGTTTAAAGCCAGGATGTCAACAAAGGTTTAAAGTCTGAATGCTGTACAGCATATGGATCTCATAGTGCAGGCTTCCTAAGTTTGAGCCTGGACCATCTTGTCTATCTTGAGAGGCCAAACTTGGTGTTTTCATGGCTTTATAGTACAAGCGCTGTTGTGGCTGTTTTGCGCTGCAACCATGACATCATGCTTTCCATTGCATGCAGGTGATTCAAGGGCAGCTATGTCATCATGCTTTCCATTGCATGCAGGTGATTCAAGGGCAGCTATGTCATCATGCTTTCCATTGCATGCAGGTGATTCAAGGGCAGCTATGTCATCATGCTTTCCATTGCATGCAGGTGATTCAAGGGCAGCTATGTCATCATGCTTTCCATTGCATGCAGGTGATTCAAGGGCAGCTATGTCATCATGCTTTCCATTGCATGCAGGTGATTCAAGGGCAGCTATGTCATCATGCTTTCCATTGCATGCAGGTGATTCAAGGGCAGATAACGGACCCCTTCATTAAGAACTGGTGAGAGAATGAAAGAAAGACTGCACCTCTGAATCCCTCTGCTTGAAAGGGATTTGAAATTTGAAAAATGTGCCAGAGCATAGGCAGCAGCATGCACAAAAACATCCATCATTAGGAATCAGGAATCAAGGTACAATGTTTGAAATATGCGCAGATTAGATCTGCTGTGCTTGTTGTGCAGGTTGGATCTGCTGTGCTTGTTGTGCAGGTTAGATCTGCCGTGCTTGTTGTGCAGGTTAGATCTGCCGTGCTTGTTGTGCAGGTTAGATCTGCCGTGCTTGTTGTGCAGGTTAGATCTGCCGTGCTTGTTGTGCAGGTTAGATCTGCCATGCTTGTTGTGCAGGTTAGATCTGCCATGCTTGTTGTACAGGTTAGATCTGCCATGCTTGTTGTACAGGTTAGATCTGCTGTGCTTGTTGTGCAGGTTAGATCTGCTGTGCTTGTTGTACAGGTTAGATCTGCTGTGCTTGTTGTACAGGTTAGATCTGCTGTGTTTCTTGCTGTCTGGGCTGCCAGCAAATGGCACTATTGCAGCTGAGGTTGCTTTCATGTTCAATGAGTGGTACAAACCTAACAGCTGCCTAGATTTTCCAGTTGGAGGCAGTCAAGCCATGGCAGATGCTTTGGTCAGGTAGGGAGAGTTACAGTGACAGCGTTTTCTCCCTCAACTATTGAGAGGAGAGACAATGCACATAATGTCTAGTCAGTAATTGCTCATGAATGATCAAGACTGTTATGCAGGTAAGTTATATTTGAATTTGGGAATTGAATTAGTAATAAGGCTGGGTCATGACAGTTGCTACAAGCATATCTCCCAAGTAGTGTATGTGAGTAGCAATGGGCTTAGGAGGGTGTCCATTAATTCAAATATTGCCACCTCTTGAGCAGTGGTGGCATTGTTCTTTGGAGAGGTCCTGTTTTGGTTCAGTTTTCTATTTAGGAATATTTAGTCCCAACGCCTTATATCTCTTGCATATTGAACCTTGACATTCCTTGATACTCTTCTTGTGTGCTAAAGAGGGGTTACAAAACGACCTGGAGGCCGCATTCTACTGAACAGCCATGTTGAGGAGATTCTCATGGAGGAAGGCAAGGCCTCTGGTGTGAGACTAAGAGGTGGAGGCGTTGTTAAAGCAAATAAAGCCGTCATTTCTAATGCTAGTGTGTGGGACACTTTCAAGCTGGTACCATCAGAACTTGTACCCTCTGAGGTGAGGGCTTAGGGTAGAGCGTTAAAGCACAATGGCTGCTGAATTACCTCACAAGAGTGACTGAGTGACAGCTGTGAGGTTTTAGTACCATATATCGTATTGCAGTGTGGTGTTCCAGTACCATTTATCGTATTGCAGTGTTGTGTTCCAGTACCATATATCGTATTGCAGTGTGATGTTCCAGTACCATATATCGTATTGCAGTGTGGTGTTCCAGTACCATATATCGTATTGCAGTGTGGTGTTCCAGTGCATATCATCGTATTCGCAGTGTTGTGTTCCAGTGCCATATATCGTATTGCAGTGTGATGTTCCAGTACCATATATCGTATTGCAGTGTGGTGTTCCAGTGCCATATATCGTATTGCAGTGTGGTGTTCCAGTGCCATATATCGTATTGCAGTGTGGTGTTCCAGTACCATATATCGTATTGCAGTGTGGTGTT
>BEGY01000047.1:128866-154507 GCA_002335675.1 Chlamydomonas eustigma | reverse complement strand
AGCATGATAGCCAAGGTCTGAGCATGGTAGCCAAGGCCTGAGCATGATAGCCAAGGCCTGAGCATGGTAGCCAAGGCCTGAGCATGGTAGCCAAGACCTGAGCATGGTAGCCAAGACCTGAGCATGGTAGCCAAGACCTGAGCATGGTAGCCAAGGCCTGAGCATTTTAGGCTTCACCATGCATGTGTTAGCAAGCATCACATCTTCTTCATATCTGGATTTGCCTCTATTTTGTTCTTTTTGTTCAAGGAGCTTTGTGTTCTTTTTCTGGGCTCATGTGTTCCCCTTGAAAACCTGCAGTGCTCACAATGAATGGAAATGCTGCGTCCCTCCCTCCTTGCAGGCCTTCCGGATGACTTGGAATTGCATCACATTGTGGTGAACTCTTGGGACCAAGGAGTGGATGCACCTCAGAACGTGGTCTTAATCTCAATTGCCAGTGTGAAGGTATGAATCGAGGACATGGTTCCCACACCTTGTTTCTTATTTCTGCAGCATTGGGTGTGCCCCTGAAACCTGGACCCATACTGTAATGAGAGGAGAGATATTAAGGGGACTGAACTGTTTCGTCAGTGAGGAAGGATAAGAGAGCTTTTACCTTCATGATGCAAGTGCCATCAACTGAGTGCAGCTTTGCCAAGGACTGTCCTTTTAGGGTTAAGGGTATTGTTCCAATTGTTTATGTTTTGGTAGGATCCAAGCTTGGCACCTGAAGGCAAACACTGCCTCCATGCATACCTCCCAGCAACAGAGCCGTACGAGCTCTGGAAAGGCCTTGATAGAAAAAGGTAGGTGGAGAAAGGAGTAGCGAGCAATTCTAGCAAGGAACTGTGAAGACTTGTCTTGAAAATTGAATGGGATGCCGATGCTGTCTGAAGGAAGTCATATCTTTCACTCATGCACTAGCTGACATCTTCACACAAGTGTGTAGTATCACGCCATGTAGCTATCTTCAGTAAAAGGCGTATTAGAAAGAACACAGTGCTCTTGTTTATTCTCGGCTTGCTAAGTACTATAAGAGCACTGATCAGTTCTACTAATCGCTAAACCCTAAACCCTACTACCTTGTTGCCCCAGTCCTGAGTACCAGGCACTAAAGGAGCAGCGAAGCCAGGTGCTGTGGAGAGCTGTGGAGAAGGTGATTCCTGACATTCGACAGAGAGCTGAGATGTCATTTGTGGGGACTCCACTCACCCAGGAGAGATACCTTAGGAGGTCAAGAGGCACTTACGGTGAGCATATTCTCACAGGAGAGATACCTTAGGAGGTCAAGAGGCACTTACGGTGAGCATATTCTCACAGGAGAGATACCTTAGGAGGTAGTTAAGAGGTACTTACGGTGAGCATATTCTCACAGGAGAGATACCTTAGGAGGTAGTTAAGAGGTACTTACGGTGAGCATATTCTCACAGGAGAGATACCTTAGGAGGTAGTTAAGAGGTACTTACGCTGAGCATATTCTCACAGGAGAGATACCTTAGGAGGTAGTTAAGAGGTACTTACGGTGAGCATATTCTTACAGGAGAGATACCTTACGAGGTAGTTAAGAGGTACTTACGGTGTGCATATTCTCTCCATCAGGTTGCTTCGTGTTGAAATAAATAGATGCCAAGGTTATTTTCATGCCAGTCACTATCAGGGCACCAGCCATGTTTGTACTCATGCCATGGCCTATCTTGGTATTGCCAGGTCAGCACTGCATTAGCAACTGTTATGAAGCTGATGCTGTTGAACGTAGTGATCATGTTTAGCATTTAAGGAAGGCATTTTCATGACTAGTAATTAGGTTTAGACTGTCTATCCTACTTGCAGGGCCTGCCATAAAAGCTGGAGAGGGGTTGTTCCCAGGTATGCCTAAGACTTAAAACACTCACTGCAACCAATCACTCCTTGATTCCATACACTCTTGGGATCCAATTAATTTCAATGATCAATGCCTTCCGTGCCCATTGGCTCAATTAGCTCAATGGCTACACCTCTATCTCTAAACCCTATCTCCAAGCGTTTACTTTCTTCATGATCTGTCCATGCTCTGGTCATCTTGGCCGTCTCTCCGTGAGCTGCTGTGAAGACTCCCCTCTCTCATTGCACTTTCGCTTTTGTACTCCTGTGATGTCAAAGGGCCTGCCACACCAATAAAGGGCCTGTACTGCTGTGGTGACTCCACATTCCCCGGTATTGGGCTTCCAGCTGTGGCTGCCAGCGGCGCTATATGTGCCAACACTCTCGTACCCTTGAGCCAGCACTTGGCCTTGCTTGATGAGTTAGGACTGTAGTAGCAACGCCATTCTCCCCTGTACACTCCCTCCTTACATACTTACCAACCTTGCTTGCACTGGACTTCAGATTTGCAATATCTGCCAACCTTCTTAGTTCTTAGATTAAGAAGCACTCTGCTTCCCAAATGAGTCTCTTTTTCTTTTTTGAAGATTGCAACATGATTTATTGTGGGCGTGCCTGAGTTAGTTGGAATTAGGATTGTGTCATAAGATTGTCAGGCATGGCATATGAAAGAAGATGCAGACACCACATTTTTCTCAATTGAGGACAGCAAGATGTCTGAATTGTGAGGAACTCAGATTAGCAAACTTTCTCCCACAAAAATGCAGATGAAGCTGCAACGCTGCAGTAGCCCTAAGCTTCCTGTGCCAGCAAATGTTCTCATTGGATGATTGCCAGCAAGAGCTGGTGTGAAAATAATTGTCTTCATCATTCGCTAAGCCTCTGTCAATCCTCTCTTCAATCTGTTCACTGCTGTGAATATACTCTGCTTCCTGTCATGCAAGTACTTCAAAACTGTATTTGCAACCAACAGATCATGTCATCTAGTTCCATGACCACACCTTCTTTGATGTACTTCTTTACTTCAGAAGGTTTTTAGAGCCCACATTTACATAACGTCTCAAAGTGAAAATGTATCACTGGTCAGCATGCATGCCGATGTCTAGTTGTCACAGCGTCTGACTGAACTGACGAGTAGTGAGGCAGCATGCCTCATAACCTAGTTCTAGCACAGCGTTACACCAGTGCAGTGTTAGACCGTGACATAGTCGTTCCTATCAAAGAGCTACAATCTATGCTGCTATCTGACTCTACAAACAGATACATACAATCTCATAGAATCCCTGATCATTACTAAACTAAACTACATAGATTCCAGCCCTCCACCTTGGTCAACATTTGGGGCCACCTTGGTCAACATATGGACTATCGGCTATATCAAGTACATTTCATGTACTGCCAACACCGTCACGAGCCTGTAGCCAAGACAACGCAGCAGCTCGCTCTTCTGGGGTAGCATCTTCACCTGCAGATTGTAAGAGGAAAATTTGCATCATGCTCATTGCCCATTGCATCAAATACTCAGGCCATTCTTACTTCCCACATATTCCAGGTTGCTGCAGAAATACACGATGCAAACAAAAGGAGAGGAAGCAATTGCTGAGCTATTAAGGGTCATCCTTATCCTCAATACACACCTAGCTGGCGCAAATCTCTCAATCTCCTCGCCAAATTTTTTGCTGGATTCATATTCTCATAAATCAATTGAGCATTTTTGGGCTCAGACCCAGATAAGGGGTTGACCTGATTACAGTTTGGAGAATAGAAGCAATTTCAAAATCTACATGGGACATGCAGAGATCCTTAACCTAAGCCTTTCAATACAAAGGTCTGATGTTAGGTTTTGCAGAGCAGTACAAGAAAGCAGCAAGTTAAGGTCATGCCATGAGGCAGTTGAGGCAGTTGTTGTATGTCAAGCAGTGAGGCATGCAAGCACTGTCCACTTTTGAACATATCGAGAGTCATGCAAGACCTCAGACCTCCATCGCAACACATCTTTACCCCTACACCTCACCTTAGGTACAGCAATTGTGTCCTTGTCCACTCTGCCCGTCGAATAAGCTAGAGGGTCACCAGGTCCATAGTCATAGTGTGCATCCACACTGCAATGTGTGGAAGAAGTATGGTAACCTCTACCGTTTTATTCATACTAACAATTGCAGTGCTGAGGGGAGCACTACCTAGCTAACTGTTCACCCAAGAAGCACTAAAGCATCGAATCCATGAAGTTCAAATGAGATTTCATAATGCTTATAAGCTGCAGCATGAATGACAGACAAATTTAGGGTCATTGGCTAGGGTTAGTTAAAGTGTGAGGTGTGAAGGAGGGACTATTCCTGACTCCTAAGGGACTCCTCTGGGGAATGAATACTAAGCCACTGCGCTCTAAGCCCTAAGCCCTGTAAACAGTGTTTAGGGCTTAGGGTATTGGTACATTCAGCACAGTCTGTACACCTCACCCTGGCCTCAGCTTGTACTGCCACAAATCCCCAGTACTGCTCAGAGCTGCCTGGATCTCCTTGTCCTTGCGTGGTTGGTTGGGCACCTCAAAGAGGTTGCTGCTGCTGTTGTTGCTGCTGGCACCAGCAGCAGAGGTCTGCCGTTCCATGTACTGCAGGTTCTCCATATGGGTGCCAAGGAACCGCCCTCCCCGCTGCTTTGCAGTGGCAACCAACTCATCCGTCCCCAACTGATTCATCCGGCTCAGGGTCTGGAGCCAGAACGGTGGCTCCAGCCTGAATATCGTTGCCCAGTTAGGAGCAAAGCGCACGTGAGTGGGCTTGCCACTGCAGTCAGGACACACCACCGTCCCTGACAAGGAACAGAGAAGTGTGGGATCTCAAAAACGTGTGCTCAGTCACATACTACCCCACAAACATGCTATCTTCAGTGTGCTCAGTCACATACTACCCCACAAACATGCTATCTTCAGTGTGCTCAGTCACATACTACCCCACAAACATGCTATCTTCAGTGTGCTCAGTCACATACTACCCCACAAACATGCTATCTTCAGTGTGCTCAGTCACATACTACCCCACAAACATGCTATCTTCAGTGTGCTCAGCCTTGCCCTGCCACACAAATAAGGATGTGACCAAGGTTTTACTAAACCCTACTCACACAACCTAGACTGTGGTATCCAGCTGGTATGAAACTCTTAGCTCAAAACAACATAAGTCAAAGAACTCTTAGCTCAAAACAACATAAGTCAAAGAACTCTTAGCTCAAAACAACATAAGTCAAAGAACTCTTTGCTCAAAACAACATAAGTCAAAGAACTCTTAGCTCAAAACAACATAAGTCAAAAAACTCTTAGCTCAAAACAACATAAGTCAAAGAACTCTTAGCTCAAAACAACATAAGTCAAAGAACTCTTAGCTTAAAGCAACATAAGTCAAAGAACTCTTAGCTCAAAACAACATGAGTCAAAGAACTCTTAGCTTAAAGCTACACAGTGCCTCTGTCAGACTTAAGACAAACTAGTGCCGCCCACGGCAGTGCGTACCAGCTGAAGGTGTGAACATGGTTGGTTTCGGCTCATTCTTGATGGCAGCATCCAGATTGGACATGATCAGATACTCCATATGGATCTGTAAACATGATCAGACAATCATCATACCATAGGGTTTGGGGTGCAGGGTTTAGGGACTGATTGGATTGTTGGCATTGAGCATTACCTGATGCTGAAACTGCATTATTGGATTGTTGGCATTCAGCAGGTGCTCAGGGAAGACCATGGGATCAAGTTCTGGGGGCAGCCAATTGTAATCCAAAGCCATGCGATCAGCATTCTCTTCCAAAGAAGCAGTGGGATCAATGATCTGTTATCATGAAGACGTTGGGTCAGTGATCTGTCATCATCATGATTACGAGACACAGCTCCGTGCTTAAAGCCTCTAGACTGTTAAGAAGCTTTACTTATCACACTTTGAACACATTTTTGGCACAGAGAGAGCCTTACAAAAAGGACGCTGGTGCACTCATTTTCAAAATTCCATAAGTGTTGGCTGAGTCCTGCCGCTCACAAAACATGAGTTCTTTGAGCTTTATTCTTTCTCTCACCCATTTAGGAATCATATCGTAGTTCTCATACGGGTGTCCGCCAAATCGCTTCATTAACGCCTTGGTGCGCTTCGGGATTTTTCTGTAGTCTCTGTCCATATCTGGCAAATAACCCTTCACAGAGGGATCAAACTCTGGGTCTTCCCCTTCAGGCGTGTCATCGTCTAAATTGCCTTCATTCACAACATCCTCATACCTATTGCATAGTGGATTTCAGACAGAATTTAGGTGGAACCAGCCAGAGGTCTCATCTCTTACTAGGTTGAGTAAGGCAATTTCAAAAGCAGGTAGAACCATCGCTCACAGCTTGTAAACATCTCCTTCAATTTGTGCGTCTATCGTTCCAAAACTGTATTGTCATATGCCTTGATGCAGTCTCTCAACACTACATGGAGCTCTCATTCCATGGACGAGGGGACACATGCATTATTTCTCCATCATCATGACATAATCCTGAAACGCATCAAGCATCATGCATGCACAGTGCCTGGCCTCACCAATTATCAAATATCTTTGCTTTGCTTCTGTCATAATAAGCCAGTTTCTTCTCCCAGTCTTGCCACATGCCTTGCCACTCAGACTCATCATCCCACTGGCAATACCCCCCACACTGGTCACACTCTTGCGTGCCAGCAGTGGAAAGCAACCTAAATTGCAGTACCAGACCCCCAGTGGAATAAAATAAGTGTGAAATAGTAGGTATGAACTAGGAGAATCAAACTGAGGGGCCGTTGGCCTCTACACTTGAATGACTCTACGTACATTCAGCATTCTGGAACAACAAAGCGCAGATCGAGGGGTTTCACAACACAATGATAAGCAGGTAGTACACAAAAGGAGTTCAGGGCAGTACAGGCGCGTCATGTCGAGACTGCGTGTCATATGAGTGACATTGTCAAATCAAAAGACTGAGGAGTGACGAGTGAGGGAACAGCTTCACAGGTGACAAGAAGGACGCAATTCATGAACAAACAACACTGCAATGCCAGCAGTGTACCATTCAATGAGCAAGAACTGAGCCATCCACGGTGGCGTAAACAATTTGTATGATGGAAGTCACGTTAGAAAAAGAATGACAGAGTTAGAGATGTGGCGAGAAGGCACCTTCCAACTGTGGTCTCCTCAGAGAGGCGGAAACCGTTGTGTGAAGTAGCTTTTTTAATTTTGAAACCATGGCAGTGCGGACAAGTTTTAGTCCCAGCTCCATTGCATGATTGACATTTGTACACAAACAGTTTTGGGTAAGTGCGTCCCATATGCTCTAGCAGAGTGAAACCTTCTGCCACCTGAGCACAAGAGTAACAGTACAGTATGCTTCCCATACATTGTGAGAGCTAATGAGGAACCAGCAGCACAACAATTGTGCAGTTGCTGATCTGCAGGCCTGACTCACCCAAATAACCTTCTGTATCCACCATACTAACTCCTTGTCAGGCAAGACACGCATGATTTCGATGTAAGGATCGCCATCAAATGCTTTTGAAGCGAATTGTCCCTGAGTGATTAATAAAAAAAAGGCAACATGATCAGGACTACCAGAAATAAAATGATCACTAGTAAAGAGGCTCTTACCATGGGACCAGCTGCAAAAAATATCACAAGCTCCAATGTTCATATGAAATGGCCGCTTTATTTTTGGGCATGCCATTGCTCGAGTCACAGGATAATTTCTCATCTCGAGTTTATCCAAAAATCCTATTTATTTCAACAGGTATGTACATGCTTCTTTTACATTCTTATCTTAGACTTGGCTGCATGTGGCCCACAACTCTGCGTTCACCAAGCATTAAAAGTATTGAGATTGCTTTTTCATTTCTCTAGGACAATGGCTACCTCTAGCATGGCATCCTGCGGTAGTCGGGTGACTGCTTTTAAGGGGGCTCAGGTCTCTTGCCGAAGGGCGCCTGCGGGGTCTAAAGGCGTCACTGCAGCTGTTATGGCGAAGAAAGGAATCCATCCCGAATGGCACTCGGAGGCTAAAGTCGTGTGCAATGGTGTGGAGGTAAGAAGAACATGATTTTCAAGTAGGTAGCTACACATGTTGTCTTGGTTTGCTTTAAGCTCCTACTTTGAGCTCCTTCTTACTTGTTGGTTGATATTGTATATGTTCTTTGTAAACATACAGGTCATGGTTATTGGTGGTACTAAGCCCATGTACAACGTAGATATCTACTCAGGCAATCATCCCTTTTACCAAGGTGCAAAGTCCACCATGGTCATGGACGAGGGAATGGTGAGTCACAATAGTGTAGACATAGCAGGAATACATTATGAACGAGTTTCAGAAACTATGCTATTGATGTAGTGAAGACGTTAGTCCTTGGCTTGTCGTAGGCTCATGAAGTCTTGTTGTATGTTTAAATTGTTCATGTGGGGAATGATCACCTGAAGTCGTTTAAATGCTATGATTGCAGCTGAACAAATTTAAGAAGCGCTACGCTGATGATGAGGGTCTGAACACAGTGAGTAAAACCTAGTCAAGTAGTCATATGTGCATGCCTGTATGTATTTAAGAGAGGGAAAATTTGTGGTCTGCAACATCAGATGTCACTTAAACTGGGTTTCATGGATACATGAAAAAAATCGCTGTCCTCAATTTTTTGCATGCCACCTCAGGTTGCACCAGTGACTGCAAAGGCAATTATTGTGAAGGAGGAAAAGAAAGGGCCCCAGAAAGGAAAGAAGAAATAGTCGACAAGAATTTAGCTGACTCAGTCAGGACCTAAGTTATGAAATTGATATATTTCGATCCTTGTTTCTGTATTTACCACACATGTAATTGAATCATCTACCTTGGGCTGGGAGAACGTTGAACCCTAATGGGTTATCAACGGCTTCAAGCAGTTAGGTACCCTAATCATCGTTTACCTGGAAAGCGAAAGCAAAAAAATAAGAATGGCGAGACGTGAGCAATCAGAAACAGCGCTGGAACCTCTGATACGAGCGGCATACCCGTTCTTAGTGTCAGTGTACCGAACTGTGGATGAGGCTTGGCCATACGTAGAAAAGGTATACACATTCGGAGAGAAAGGCTGGAAGATCCTAGAGCCTCACCAAGATTCGGTGATGGCGCTCGTGTTTGGAGCAATCCTCATTTTGTTTGGCGGGAGTCTCCCTTTAACTATTGCTGCTGTCGAAGCCTTCAGACTTTTTGGATGGTAAGAAGTACGGGCATTGTGATTGGTGAGTGCCCGCACCTCTAACATCTCCCTTGCAATGTGCTTGATGAAGGGAAAAATCGAAAGGCTCATTGAAGATCCTTTGGGAGCAATACAAGGTCAGACGAAGGAGCTGACCTGACTTGAATGATTATGATTTATGACCCTTTTGCAGGCGAACACTTTGTATTGCAAGATAGATTCATCCAAGCAGTTTTATAGCATCTATATGAGTATCCAACGTGGAGATCCCTGCCTTGACACTTCCTAAGAGTCATTCTCACATTATGGATTTGAACCATCCTCCTCTTCTGCTGACCATCAATTGGATCAGATTGCCAAGGCTGCAAGCGAAAAGGATGATCTCCATGATGATAATAATGACGGCATCCCAGATGTGCGTCAGATAAATGCCAAAGAGGTGAGAGATTTTAGAGTGGGAGAACTGAACATCTAAACCTTAGTCAGCTTTACATCAGTGTGGGAGGTCAACTCTTCTCCCTGCTCAAGCACCTTTCTCTCTCCTACCTGCAGTTGCAAAGCTGTGATATCTCTTACCTTATTACAGCATCAGTGCGGTGATAACTGTCTGGTCAAAAAGGCTCTAGCGCCATCATAACTCTCTCTTACCTAGGGTTATACCTCAGTCAGCACACTCAATTAATTAATTTCACATTGATTCAATTTACTTCATTTGTAACCAATTAGCGCCACAATCATCTCTAATTAAAACGAGGGTGATTGCCCTTCCCCTTTTGCTCTCCAGCTGTTGTCCAGAAAGGCCGGAGTGTTCTTAAAAGTAACTGATCCTGTGAAGCTTCAGGAAGCGCTGGCAGGCATTATGGCAGGTGAACCCTGAATTATGGCAGGAGAATCCTGAACCCTGAAGTCAAGGTGTTATCACTTGCTTAAGTTTTGATAATCGAGAGGCAACAGGGTTCTCTGGTTCTGAAGGTATTTAACTCACTTGTACTGTACTGATATTTCTGGGGTGTGATATGTCTGGGGTGGGTAGTTATCTTGTAGCTCCAGAAGCTCTAGATTGTGAGGGTTGCTCTGATGCTACGAATTTCCAAGTCATGCTCACGCATCATGTTCCTCTACAATGATGCATGGATGTTCCTGAAGACAATCATGTCCCTTGATTTTGCGCTAGGTGCCACAGCCGTGATTGCAACGTTGAGGCTGGAATTTGTGCAGACCATTACACTGGGTGTTTCTCTTGCAGACATGTTTACCAAAACAGCTGACAAATGTAAGGCTAGAGGTTCAGACCAAAGCGCGACAAGGAACAATGTAAGAGTGCTGTAAAGCTCAAGGCTACCACTCAGTCCTATCATCTAAGCATTTCCTCCCTTCTGTATCCCTGCACGTAATGAAAGTAAAAGCTCTTTAGTGTGAGGGTTGCATTCAGACAAACTTCTTGGAATGATTGTGACATTCTGCTGCCTGATTTTCGCCCCATCCTCTCCACAGTCATAAGGCCTACTCTGGAGAAACTGGTCCCTCTGGAGTACCACAAGGTATTGGCTGCGCTTACATTCCATGCTTGTATTGCCACAGAAGAGGGCTTCGCCTATCGTGTCATATTTGAAGTGCACTTATGAATGGGCAATTACACAAATCTCCCCAAGTACTGCAATGCCTAAACCCTAAAACCTAATCTCCCCAAGTAATGCAATGCCTAAACCCTAAAGCAAGTAATGCAATGCCTGTCTGTTACCTGGAATTGGGCAATGCTGTTGACCACCTGTTTCTCATCATTTCATGTGTTGGTATTTAGATCATAAATGCTTTTGCAAAGCATGGAGGTGTGCTGCACAACATTCATTGTGATTGTTTAAGTTGAAGACAGCTCATTGCCCATTTGTTGTTGAATTATGTGTGAACTGTGAATTATGTGTGAACCATGAAGTCTCATTGTGTGGGGTTCTCTCCCAGGATTCAGGTACATCTTTTTACTACCACCTCGTGTTCTGTTGGTTGCAGTGGATTCCAATGCTCATTTCCTACTCCTGTCGAGGTGTGGCGGTACACATTGCTTGGTGGTGCCAGCGCATTATCAGGTAGGTTTCAGGGAAAAGAAAAGAGCACTGCACACCGACTTGCTATTATGATTGTGGTCCTAGGGCTGCTTGTAACACCTCAGTCACTCAAGCTCCATGCTCATGCAAATCATCATATCATATCATCTCGGTGCACTTGGTTCTCATTAGAGTGATTGGTTACATGACATTATCTGGATTGGATGCCGCATGCTTAACTTGCAGTGAGAAATTACCTTATGTTGCCCTTCCTCATCAGTGCTATCCACAGCGCTTTACGAGGGAGCGATATGCTACTGCGCGGTGTCTTCGCTGTTCTGAACAAGTACCACATCAACATCCCTATGAGGTTGACGACAAGCCATGATGCTTTCCCTGCTGCAGTGATGGTGCTGGGGGTCATAGGATTCTACAGCCAGCTGGGTCGTGGGTTTGGGTTTCCTTTTCCTTTCAACATCCTGTTGATACCCTTGCGCATTCTTGAGTTCTTCCTATCTTGGACCCTGGCTAAGTGATCATTTTAATCTGTCATCATGACCCCATCATTGTTGAAAGTAATCACTCGATACATGAGTTGAGTCATAATAGCGACTATGTATATAGATGAAGGCCATCATGTGAGCAGATCCCATTACAATTTACAAGCCGTTGGGTGACCTCTCAACTCTAGTCTATCTGTTCAATGAGAAGCCTCTGCTTTGTCAGTGTTTGTTGGTTCCTTAGTCCTTAACATTGCACCCTCCAGCTTACGGCAACATTGCATTTAGTCCTTACAACGAGACTTTTACATAAGAAAACATGTCATGACCTGTTAAAAGTTTCCATCAATAACAAAATGGGCGTTTTTAGGACCTGCATCCCAGTTCGCAACATCAATCTTATCACTGCTGATTAACACCCTTAAGCGGATACATACCATATTGACTACATGCTCCTAAAATATTACCTACCACATCTGGGGCTATAAGCTGGCTGGCTAAGTTGCCTACTGGATGTGCTCCTCATGTCCTTCACCATCCTGGCGATTCATCATGCGGGCACGGCTCTGGTTCAGCTTCTCTGCAATCATGGCTTCAGCAAGCTTAACAGCTCCATACATGCCTGAGATTGAGACCTCGCGCTCATTGGAATTAGGATCCATCTTACTGCGGTCGGAAATCTTAATGGCCACACGTGCACTCTGCAAATAAACACAGGACAGAGAAGGTAGCTCAAGGGGATGAATTCATACCTGTTTGTGCATTTCAGTCAAGCTATCACAAGCTTCTGCTTGCATGTGAATCCAAGGACAGCAGAAACATGGGATTCCACAAAACCCTAATGACAATCCACCAGTTCAACTCTCCACCATGATCTTCAGTTCACCTGTTGGATATCAGCCAGGTTTTGGCCCTTCCTTCCAAGAATGGCACCAACATCATCATCAGCTAAGAAGAAGGTGAGCTGTGCCTTCACTGAGCTTAGCACAGATTTTGCAGCAGAACTTCGTGGTGGAAGTACTACACCCTGGCTGGTAGCCAGCTGAAGGGTTGTGTCCATGTAGGTTGAGTATCCCTCATGCATAGAAAGCTGCAACCAGCACATATGAAGGTGTGAAGAAAATGCGAATATGGGACATGCCATTTTTGGCAAGTGCTGTCTATAATTATACAAAAGAGCAAAAGAAAATTGCTCACAGTGTTGAGAATCAAGGCCACAGCTCTCAACACTTGATCACGAGCCCCAGACACAGTGATGGTGCGTTCAGGATCACTGGGGGTTAGTTCAGACAGGGACTGTACCCTGATGGTGGAACCTGAATCACTGATAAAATCCCTGACAGTTTGGCCTTTGTGGCCAATGAGCAGGCCACACAAACGTCTGGACAACGCCAGCTTCACCTGTGAGGTGCAGCCTTGTGAGCAATTAACATCGCGTAGAAAAGCTTCACTAGTGCGAACTCTCACTTGGGATCCTTCACCAGGAACGTCATCTCGTGACGACCTCGATTTCGTCGAAGTGCTGCTGTCACGCGAAATCTTCTCAAGTATCAGGAAGATTGATGTCAATACAGAGTGCAGAGATCCAGACAAGAGCAGGACACGATCAGATGTGCCTGCAAACAAAAATAAATCGAGTGTCAGTAGTATGCGTAGGCAAGCAGTGAAGCATAAGAATTACCAGGAAAGAATTCTCCACTTCTTGATAATTGAATCCTAGCTCCGCTAGATCGCTGAAGCTGCTCAATATTGGCTCCGCTCTGTATGCAAACGATCTCAAAGACTCTATTATGGTCAAAGTCGGTGATCACACGTAACATACCTTCCCAATGATAGAACCAGCAATAGGATTGGCTACTAGTAACTTGGCAACAACTTGTTGCGTGCCTGTGGGTACCTCTCCATTGCTCCCTGCACAAAGACAGGCATACCAAAGCGAGATAAAAAATCTAGCACTGATATTTGACGCACCGGATCTGACATAATCTATCTCTTTCAAACTTACCTCCAGCAGAGGCAATGTATTGCGAAACTTCAGCTGCTGCATCCGCTCCCTGACAATATAAAGGGTCAGAGCTTCAAATAACAAGAATAGTGAGCCTCTTACCTCTTGTGCCATCGTTGAGGGTATGAGTGAAGGCACTGTGAAGAGATGAAAAAGTTACGAAACGTGAGGTGTGATGTTTATTATGAAGTAAGGCTGTGTGTGATCTAGAGGATTTCCTCCAGAAGTCGCACACCTCAGGAGTACGGAATCTCACAGGTTATTCACATAATTGAAGCTTTTTCAGTGGTCGAGGCCTGGTCCTGTATACAATACACATGTTGCTTGGCCTGAGATAAGGAATACATCTAAGACGTCCAAAGAAGTTAAGCTACCTCGACAGAATAAGCGTCATACAACTGTCGTGGTTTCTGAAGTAAAATACTCTTGATTATTCACATTTTTAATGCCTCTGAGGATTGCTTGTTAGCGGACAACACTTTAAAGTGAGTAGGAGTTTAAAATGATTCATAAGATGCGATGATATATCATCACTAAAATAATATAATGTTTTATGTAGTGACAACATCTGTGAGCAGTTGCCTCTAAATAATGTTCACCGTTAAATAAATTCAAGTAAATACTTAATTGGCCTTGTCTACAAGTAAGACAATGGGCTAATGACAAACCGATTCATGTAAAGGTATTAAATAAAAATCAATGGTCTTTTATAATATCTAAATCAAAATTTCACACACACACAGCCAGAAACTTGTTCAACCAGAAACTTGGTAGGAAACTTGGTGGGAATGTTATGTTCTCATCAGGATTGTCAACAACCACAGCACTGTGTTTCTGAACCAAGTACGTGAGGGTAGCCCTTAAAATGGTTGTCCACAAAAGGACACCTTGGCGTCACCCCTTTGTGTGTGCAATGCATCACAGGCCTAGAGGAAGCACTTAATGTTGAAAGAGCTGCAATGTAAAATTGCAGACAGGCTGGCAAAACATGCTTTCTTCACTGCAGCAACCATCCCCTCCTGATCTCCAACCCTCAAGAGGCTCTTTACCTCCTTAGTCCTGGCCTTAAAACCCTTCCGCCCAGTCACCTAATTTGAGGGTAACTTCAATTCATACCCGCATGTTGATATTAGCTCATATAGCATATGAAGCTCACAAACAACTATCACGCGAGTATGCATGAGGTAGCACAGACATCAGGCTAAATTGTTGGTTTAAAAGGCACAATACTTGGAGACCCTCTGAACCCTCATCCCCATCGTGACGCATACCTTCAGCACCAAGTGCGCCAAGCTCAAGTAAGCATCTGTCAGGCTCGAATTGGAGCCATATCCATCTTTCCCGACACCTTCCCCACTGCCACCCTGGCCAACCCCTTTCTTCTTGCCCCCTCCCTTCTCTCCTCCTCCATTCATACCATGGCTCCTCCCATTCACACCATTCACACCATCCCCATGCGGACCAGAGATAATCTCATCGAGGAACATGAGGTCTAAGACCAACTGCAACACGTCCTCAGCTTCTAGATGTTTCACCTCTAGCTGATGGTATCTGCATGATAGCCAGCAGACACCGGTTAGAATTGAAAAGCTCTAGTACATGACATGCAGTACAAGAAAAGTACATGACAAACAGTACAAGAAAAGTTCATGACATGCAGTACAAGAAAAGTACATGACATGCAGTACATAACTCACGTAGCACTAGGTCCAATTATATGGGGGTATGCCTATTCATAGATACAGCTCTGTGTTTTCCTTGCTAGTCAAGCAGTAATGAAATTTCGAGGCCAAGCGCTGCATCTACCACTCCATGTCAGAACCTTAACCCTCCATTGCCCTCACTTACCCTGCTGTCAATGCTGAACCTAAATGATGTGCAACTGTAACCACAACAGGGTTCAGAGAAGAGGGGGAATAGGCGAAGACTTCTGTGTACACGCTCAAGAATCTGGACAACACCAGCTGGAAACCATCGCTGAGGGTGGTGAGTTGCAGAGATGCCAGATTGGACTGGGAGTCTTGGTATGGCTTGGGAAAGGACTTGACACTGTGCATGCAGAGGGGGAGGGGGGGAGGGGGCATTGTTTGACTCATCATGCAATAGCCTACTAAATTTTGTACATGCCAGGGAGACATGCATTCATGAATTCCACACATAAAGAAATGCATGGATGCACGAACATTGTAGTGCCATGATAGAGGGTAAGCTTTCGTTAGGATATTTTAATCTGAACGACAAAGAGGAGCCTCATCACTATGTGAAGTGGCTGAACGTCAACCAACCAACACACATGTAATCAATCAATAAACTCAGTTACCTTGCCAGGTAGTCCAGTATGCACTGGTAATCAATCAATCAATAAACTCAGGTACCTTGCCAGGTAGTCCAGCATGCATGGTAATTAATCAATCAATAAACTCAGGTACCTTGCCAGGTAGTCCAGCATGCATGGTAATTAATCAATCAGCATGTACTGGTAATCAATCAATCAGCTTACACACCTTGCCAGGTAGTCCAGCACAGCCTTTGAGAGTTGATGCACTTTGCGATCAAGGTAGAGAGACAGCAGCGAGCCTGCGACTGACCCCAGTTGAGAGGATGCAGCTTGCAGAAGCTCCTGCAATTGCGCCTCCCCTTGACCCTTATTCCCTGGACAACAATATCAGTCAGACAAAAGCGCTGTGTAACTCATAGCACAAGTCAAACAAGACAGATAGCAACCATTGAAATTGCACATCAGAGGTTTGTTTAACTAGTTCACAGGTATACGCTCATAAACCTATGCAGAAAATAAGAATATGCAGATGAGAGTGCAAGGCGGGGACCAAACATCTGATCTAACATCATACCCAAATCCTCAACTCCTCCACACATAATCCACACCTGAGAGCAGGACGTGATGCTGCTCCACCAAGGCCGGCAGCGCCTGAGTGCGCAAGAAGGAAGTGTTGCTCATTACTGCCAGCAGCTTGGCATCATGGCCGGACACCGCTGCCGTCCAAGACGGCCCACCGCTGCCAGTGATGCCGCGGGCAGCACCTCCACCTCGCCTGTTAAGAACCACGTCCCCACCTTCCCCGAAGGGTCCATCCCCTGGAGCCGACAAACTACTCTGACTCAACTGTCCGTCAACATCAGCCAGATTGTGATCAGCACCAAAATCAGAATGATAATCATTCGACCCAGCTACCTCCCACATCTCTCCCTCATTCTCATCCTCATCAACGTCATTCCCATAGGCACCTGCTTGAGCAGAAGAAGGACCCTGGTCGGGTCTGGACCCTAGGGTTGGATCATGAGGCAGCAGCTTGGTAACTGCCTGTCCCTGCCCATGCTCTCTTGTTTTCCCCTTGCGATGCGACCTGCAAAGCAAGTGATGCACCTTGGCACATTGTGAGGCTGCAGGATGAGAAGCTGTATAAGAGGTTTATGACATGTCTATAGAGCAAAGCAATGTACATGATTAGAACCACAGACCTGACATGTTTATAGAGCAAAGCAATGTACATGATTAGAATCACAGACCTGACATGTCTATAGAGCAAAGCAATGTACATGATTATAACTACAGACCTGACATCCTCACACACCTGGACTGCTCTGTTTTTGAAGATGCCTTTGAAACACCTTCTTCAGGAGCTGTGAGGGACAGCTTAGAGGAGAAGCTAGCAGCACTGTCACAGAATGTCTGGAAAGCTGAGAAGAAGCCTTCTTGGAGAAGCTGCCAGGATGCTGACTTGGGAGGCTCTGAAACTTGCCGTACGATCTTAAGCATGAATCCATGGCAGCGTAGCGCAAAAGAAATTACGTTCTGCACATGAAAGAGTTACACGAAAGTTATTGAGTGATCCAGTAAGGAGATAAATGAGTCACAATCCCTTGCATTTAAAACTGAACACAATGTAGGAAGTCTGAACTGCATTCACACTTCCTGTCAATACCAATGTATGCCTGGGGCATGACAACTCTTCTCAGTCCAAGCCACATAAGAATGATTCTTATAAATTGACAACCGTCTTTACTATACGTGGCTATGATATATATGACAGGTTTAGGGTTAGGGTTAAGATTGACCAGCGATCAGCTGAGAAATCCACATCACCTGCAGCTTCCTAGGCATCGTTGTCACGGGGGGTGTACCCCTAGCAGCAGCTCCAAAGCTCCAGTCTTCCTCCTCAAACAGCGCGGATGGAAAGGTCCTGAGGTATAGTGCCAGCTCTCTTGTGTACATCCCCAAGGCTCTGAACACACACGCCCTCAGCTCTTTGAGGCTTGGATCTGGACAGCCAGCTTCATGGAGGACAGTCCATGTGTGAACTAGGTCCTTAGTGTGGAAACATACAAGAGAGAGGTTGAGAATGAAATTCATGGAAAGCATTCTCATTAGTACTAAATCTGAAGTACTGAATCCTTGATGAGAAAAGGAATGGGGTTGAGCTGTGCAACAGGACAATCATGACAACAAAAAATACATGAGTACCTTGATATGTTTAACATAGATTTTGCTTAGCTGCATTGTAGTGTTGCCAACTCACCATGATCACCAGCTCTATGCATGGCTGCAAGGGACCAGAAGGTTGTAATTCAGCCAACACAGCATCAGCATGTGCAACCAACCTCCCCAGCACATTCGAAATCAGTTCCTGACACAGCTGCACAGCCTGGGCTAAGCCCTGAGCTGAACCCTTGCTGGTCTCAGCGTTAATTGCTGAGGCAAAAGCATTGCTCCCTGACCCTTTCTTCTTAGGGGAGCTGTCAAGCGCTGCAAACGCCTGAGCATACTTTTTACTGGTACCCACAATCCACACAGTGGGCAATTTGTTGGTGGTTGTGTAAGACATGTGAGCTAGGGAGGAGACTTGTGCCATCTGACATGGGGTGAACACTCGTTTAAGGGCCTCCATGCTTCCATGATCTGATGAATGAGTGTGAGGCAGGTGGTCAGGTGCAGATGCAGATGGCAGTGAGAGGTTAGAAGGAGGGTTTAGAAGAAGGGTTTCCACTCCAAGGGGGGATGATCCTAGTTTTAGAGGCAAGGCAGTGCTGGCTGAGGAAGACAGGTTATTGAGGGTAAGTCCCAGGCGTGCTGGCAAGGCCAGGCTAAGGTGTGAGGGGAGCTCTTGACTAAGGAGCGGGGACCAGTCAGGAGGGCCTGGCCACAACAGCAGTGTCACCTTCCTGGATATACATCTAGCACTGGCAGCAGCAGCAGCAGCAGCAGGTGTAACATCTGGGTTTGAAGATGACGTCCCCTGCACCTGCTGCTGCTGTTGTGAATGAGCTCCTGAGGCCTTCTTGGATATGAAGGAGCCTCCCAACGCACCATTACGACCTCTCGCTCTGTCAGAGGCAGGCGCCTCAACTTTATGGAGCTGTGATTCAAGGTTTGCAAGATTCACCTCAAGTTCCTGCTGACAGTCCTTCAGGAAGTAATGACACATAGAGGTGTCAATGGCGCCCTAGCAGCAGCCTCCACGAGGATGTACAAAAGATGTGGTCTTCATGGCTTTCATGACGTTCATGATGTTCATGATGTTCACAATGTTCATGACGTTCATGATGTTCATGATGTTCATGACGTTCACGATGTTCATGATGTTCATGATGTTCATGACGTTCACGATGTTCATGATGTTCACAATGTTCATGATGTGCACAAAACCTGAGCCATACCACAGTCTGGAAAAGTGGGGTTTTTGGCAAGCCCTTGTCATGCTTCACATCTCACCTGAAAATACTGCAAGATCTGATCCTGGACACATTCCAGGTACAGCCGCATGGGGTCTTCCTCCCTAGTACCCGGAAGCTTCTCAGCCGCCAGCTCTGCAAGGAACACGATCAGCTGCGGCACCTCTTCCACACTAACGCCCGGGTCCTCGAGCCTGCTCCTTGCTTGATTGTACACCTCAGTCACTCTCTGCAGGGGAGTCATAGTGCAAAGTGTGGGTGATATTGCAAAAGGAGCAAAAAGGGCCTCAACAGCAGGTGGTGCATGGAACCATTAACATTGCACATTGACTCAAGGCATACAACCATGGAGTTTTTGAGCAAGGGTGTTGGCGCCTGCAGTTAAAGAGGAACATGAGCATCTATTTTAAACAAGTCAATGTCCAAATGAAGTACCTAAGGTTGTCCCTGGTGCAGAACACTGAGCCAAAACCCTTTCCAGTGTTCTACAAATCACGCCACACTTTTCAACACTTCATGAAAGACACCCTGAAACCCAGAAGGTTAGGTACTATTTTAAATGTCACACCTTCTCAATCTCTTGATACAAAGTGATCCACACCCGTGCTGTAGAAGCTGAAGGCTTAATCAGTGAGTTTGCCTTCCTGTACTCTCTCACAATCTGCAAAGGAAGGATTAACCCCTCAAACATCCCCATCAGCCCAATGCCTTGACCTACCTACCCATCAGCCTCAAAACCATAACCAGACAACCATAGGTCATTTTGTGCTGCAATCATGACAATCATGACAGCCTGTATATGGCTCTTGACTGTGAGTTTATGGTTTAGGCTTCACACCTGCTGCAAATCACCCTCCTGCGCCAACACCTTAATGCGGCCCGGAATTCCAAAAAGGTTGCTGAATCTTCTTAGCAAGCTGGTAACAGATTTGATGCGATCTGTTTTGGTTGCCCTCTGCAGTACCTCACCAAATGTTTGATCAGCAGTCTCCTGAGTCTGTCACAGTAGAGCAGTGTGGTGAGGCAGGCGTAACAAGGCCTTGGACATTTGACTATTCAAAAGAAGTTTCTTAAGATGAAGTTATGGGTCATCTGACTTTAAGGTGTGAAGGTTAAGCTGTAGAAGAAACCAAACAAAGTATGGAGATGCCTTGTCATTGTGGGGCTTGGTTAATGGTTCAGAGGCGGATTGAAACATCTAAGTAGCTTCAATGTCAGCTAAAATGATCATGGCAGTGCGCTGAAAAAGAGTCAAGTTTGATCTCAACTGACGACAGATCAACGCTAGAGACCATGCCACCAAACAACTCAATGACATGGACACCATGAGATCGGCATCATCTTGGACAACAGGTGAGCCAATCTTAGAACTTAGCTCAATGAGGGAATCATTCATAGCATGAGAGGAGCTTAAAACATGCTGAGTAGCAGTTGTCTCAACAAAGAATGTAGAAGGAGATAGGAGTTTGCAACAAATCTGACAATGGCAGGAACAGAGAAGAGTTTGAGGCAGTAGCCGTGTCGACGAAAAGGTATGCATAAGAGATAGCGCAAAAAGGCATGACGATGCATCCTCAAAAAACGTTCCTTATGACTTTGATTATCTGTTACCTGCTCAATGGCCCGAAGCAAAGTCAGAGTGCCTCCAGTCTTGTCAGTCTCCACCTTTTTTAGCTTCAAGTAGATATCATCAATGGTCCCTTTGCAGCTGCAAGAGCACAGAAACGGAATGTCAAGATATCATTCTCCCAATCTTTCTGAGTTGCGTGGTCAGTAAGCAGATTTGATACTCAAACTCCACACTCTCTCTTCAGTGTCTTTTCTCAGCAGTAACTGATCTCTCAGACAACAGCTGGTCAAAGACTCAACCTGATGAACCGCTCAAAGTTACTCTTAATCAGTTGCTTCAATTGGCCAGTGCGTTCTGACAGCTCATTGTCTAAATGACGCATGCCTTTCCTCAGCTGAGATAATGTGCTCTCCTATGCTCAAAACCACAACAGCAAAGGTTGTTATATCAAGTGCAGTGATGACAGCCTGGTGAGCATTTGAAATTCAAAAGCCACAAGAAAAGAAAATTCACTTAATGGAACACATTTCAAAACCTAGTAAGAATTCAAATGAGCTCCCCAACGAGGATGCTCAAACACAGTTTGAATATGTGTGCCAGACCTCCCATGGAAGATGGTGTAACACTTACAACATGGAATGTGGCAAGGTAAAGCTCTGGGTCAAAACTGTCGGAGAAAGGAGATATCTCAGGTGGCAACAGCTGGCGCACCCCAGCTCCCACCTCACCACTTGTGCCTTCACCATCATCTCCAGCTCCCATTGCAGCACGCTGTTTAGCAGATCGGTCCCGATGCCACTTGTTGTTCACCTTTTTTGAAAAAGGCAAGAGAGAGAGAAAGGCAGAGGAGGTTGACGTAAGCTTGATTAACACTCGAGCTCAAAAATCTTGCAATATCTCTGCAGTACTTATCAATGGTAGAGTCTTCAACCATTGATAAGTACTTAAACTATGAATTCAAACTATGTATTCAGAGTCTGCGGCTAAGATGGCTTTCAAATTTCAGTAGAGGGCTATTTTCAAATAACATCTAATGAATTCTTACCAAAGGTAGCTCTTCAGCAACCTCATCTGAGAGCTTGTTCCTCTGCATTGCGACACACAACAGACATGAGAGCGCGTTATGGATCAGAAACAGAAAGTGAGAAACAGAGATGCCAGAGAGGACATGAGAGCGCGTTATGGATCAGAAACAGAAAGTGAGAAACAGAGATGTCAGAGAGGACATGAGACTGATTCCCACCCTGGAAGTCCATCAGCGTCTTAATGATAAACAGCACGTAAAGACATGCACATTGGCAGGAGCACTTACAGAAACTGGGCCTTTCAGGGCACCTTGCAGTCAATGAGATGAAAGCATGACACTGAAAAACATATCCATGATATCATGACCCGTCACCAGCCTTACAGCGAGACAGAAGTAATCATTGCTCTAAAATGTACAGCATGTACAGCAGGTCAGCCAACCTCACCAGCTTCAAGTTCACGGGATCAAAGCTGCCCATGCCTAGTGGGTCCTGCATCTCCTTAGTTGCTGCCACAGCAGAGGACATGAAAATCTGTTGAAGAACGTTCTCGCTGTGATGAGCCTTATGGATGTTCTGAAGTAGGTTCTCTGCAACCTAGTGA
Source organism: Chlamydomonas eustigma (assembly GCA_002335675.1). NCBI lineage: Eukaryota > Viridiplantae > Chlorophyta > Chlorophyceae > Chlamydomonadales > Chlamydomonadaceae > Chlamydomonas > Chlamydomonas eustigma. The sequence goes on along the minus strand of BEGY01000047.1, from coordinate 132,023 downwards.
CATCAGTGGAATCAAGAGCATGTCAATGATCACAAGAACCGAGTGATCAGTGGAGTCAAGAGCATGTCAATGATCACAAGAACCGAGTGATCAGTGGAGTCAAGAGCATGTCAATGATCACAAGAACCGAGTGATCAGTGGAGTCAAGAACATGTCAATGATCACAAGAACCGAGTGATCAGTGGAGTCAAGAGCATGTCAATGATCACAAGGACAGAGTGGTCAGTGGGGTAAGGTAACTGACATTAACACTGATATCATGTTCTACAGGATGCTGTACTAATTGAAAGATGAAAAGATCCAGAGAGAGGACTTTGTACAAATAGTGTGACATCATTCTTACCTCTCTGATTTCCTCCTCATCCACTTCCAGCCAGGTGCTTGGACCTGTCCCATCACGCTGGCGATCTGCAAAACGGTTGGAGATATATTCCAAGCCGTCCTCATCAAGGACACGCTCCCTGTACAGCTCATCGTACTTATCCTCTCCCTCATCTTCATAGTCCTGGTCATCCGAATACTGTTGCTCATCATCTTCATACACCGGCTCTACTCTCCTTTCTACTGCCTTCTTACTGGGAGCAGTTTTAGAGTAGCTACCAGTGGAATTTATAGGAGCAGGTGCACTCTTAAGGGCTTTACCCATACTAAAAGAGGGTGCATGGCCAAGAGGTATTGGAGCGCTCCCCTTGCCAGTAGCTCCAACTACATTACCTAGCTCGTCATCGCTTAAAGAAATGATCGAAATATCATCGTCTGACATTGGAACGTATCTGCACAATGGTCATACCCTCAAAATTTCACCATGCGCTGTTCAAATTATTATAGTGACCTCATTACGTAGTCACAGCTCAAAAGTTTGAAAGGGCGCTAGCTCATTTTGGACATTGACATTCAACACTTCAAAGACATTATGGAAACAGTTAAATCGTGATGAACATTAATTTCAGAATGAGCTGTAGTGCATAATTGCATGACTGAGTCCCTTTGAATAGCGGGGAGGTACCAACTAGATACAATTTGTGTGGAATATAGCTGCGATGTAAAGCGGGCTGTGCATTCTGATACGAATATGTGTTCAGATTATAATACATGCATGTGATTGATGAAGTGTAAACGCTTGTAAAAATTACTGAGAAGATGCGTGTAGCTTCTCTTGTTGCTCTTTTGCTCTTATACATATTGACATCATCAGATGCTTTCAGCTTCAAGATGAGGTAAATCACAAGAATGAGGGAATCTGTTTCATAGCTGAACATTCTGCCTATGATCTAAATATCTCTCATGCAGGTCACTCAAGCATGCCAGCAGTGTAGGCACTTGCGGTGTCAGTGAACTGGGATACCAATGCTATCTACAGGTGAGTACAAAACTGTCTTGCCATGTGAGCTTGTGCGCCATGAATAATTTGCTGTTTCATGCTATGACCACATATGACTTACCATCCGTAATTTACATGGGCAGTAAAGGCATTAGAACAAAACACTAGAAACAGTGTCTTCATACATCTTCATACATTCTTGAATTTCACTTCAAGATCTGTGTATCAAGCAGCATTTGCTGAGAATTTCAAAGCCGCACCCTGCAAGTTTAGGGCAAGGGTTGGTAAACCCTGCAAGTTTAGGGCAAGGGTTGGTATACCCTGCAGGTTTGTCTCTCATTAATGACATGTCAGGCATTCAAACACACGGCCCTCAGGTGTGTGACAACATTGCTATGCACTGGTCCCTGGGGGGTGCCCCGCCCTCTTTACCAGGATGTTCATACCCTGCTGCTTCTGCTTCTGTCGATGCTGGAAGCCCTGCTGAATCTGGAGCCCTCAACATCAGTGCAGAAGTTATCCACATCGCCCTTGTCACTGACCTAAATGGGTGAGCCCACTTATTAGCCATGTCATCTCCGAGGAAAATAAGAAACAGAAGTGAATGCCTTGGAGCTCAAAGAAGGCATCCTTAGCATCCAGGCCTGTCATAAAGGAATTATCCCATGTGCATGGGGTGTTGTCATAAAGGAATTATCCCATGTGCATGGGGTGTCATAAAGGAATTATCCCATGTGCATGGGGTGTTGTCATCAAGGCCAGCATTGGAAGAAGGCTGCCATCTAAAATGTGACATAATTCCTGTGTTCTAATCGCGCAATCTGTGGCTTGATATTTGACAGCCACTGAACATGCCCATTCTATGATGCGCAGGTATGTTGCCATGTCACTCCCGCAGGTAGTAGAGGTCATGTGTCCTGCAGACAGCGTGATCGCTTTTATCCATCAATCTGATGGCATGCCCTCTGTTGGTACATATATCCTCCAGGTGCGCACCAGTGCTCATGTCTCTATGATGAGCCAACATGTCTAGTATTGCTCGTTATTTGTTTAAATTGCTTTATAAATTATATGTCTAGTCTTCCCTTTACCTTAGCATAAACGTTAACATGTCTGATTGCCAAGTAAGTCCGTTGGAAAGATCATGGCGTTACCTTTATTTCTTCCATGTTTCGTCCACAGCTTTTGTACATGTGTTCTCTTACTTGCACCGCACTACATCGTAACATGGAGAGATGCATTAACCCCTGTTGCGTTAGGGTTTGGCGTTAGGCCCACACTACAGCATTGTGTTGCATCATGCTTCTCCCCATATCTGCCATGGCATTGTGTTGCATCATGCTTCTCCCCATATCTGCCATGGCATTGTGTTGCATCACGCTTCTCCCCATATCTGCCATGGCATTGTGTTGCATCACGCTTCTCCCCATATCTGCCATGGCATTGTGTTGCATCACGCTTCTCCCCATATCTGCCATGGCATTGTGTTGCATCACGCTTCTCCCCATATCTGCTATGGCATTTTATAGGATGGACGCAGTACCTGATGTTTGTACTGCCATCTGTTGCAGGAGATGAATGCAATACCTGATATTTGTACTGCCATATGCTGCAGGAGATGAATGCAATACCTGATATTTGTACTGCCATATGTTGCAGGAGATGAATGCAATACCTGATATTTGTACTGCCATATGTTGCAGGAGATGAATGCAATACCTGATATTTGTACTGCCATATGTTGCAGGAGATGAATGCAGTACCTGATGTTTGTACTGCCATCTGTTGCAGGAGATGGATGCAGTACATGATATTTGTACTGCCATCTGTTGCAGG
>BEGY01000047.1:0-128175 GCA_002335675.1 Chlamydomonas eustigma | reverse complement strand
CATCTGTTGCAGGAGATGGATGCAGTACATGATATTTGTACTGCCATCTGTTGCAGGAGATAAATGCAGTACCTGATATTTGTACTGCCATCTGTTGCAGGAGATGGATGCAGTACCTGATGTTTGTACTGCCATCTGTTGCAGGAGATGAATGCAGTACCTGATATTTGTACTGCCATCTGTTGCAGGAGATGAATGCAGTACCTGATATTTGTACTGCCATATGTTGCAGGAGATGAATGCAGTACCTGATATTTGTACCGCCATATGTTGCAGGAGATGAATGCAGTGCCTGATGTTTGTACTGCCATATGTTGCAGGAGATGAATGCAGTACCTGATGTTTGTACTGCCATATGTTGCAGGAGATGAATGCAGTACCTGATGTTTGTACTGCCATCTGTTGCAGGAGATGAATGCAATACCTGATATTTGTACTGCCATCTGTTGCAGGAGATGAATGCAGTACCTGACAGCAGTTACAGGGTTTCTGACACTTCCATCGAGTCCAATGACAAGGGCCTCAGGACTTGTTTCTCCCGTCCTGTGGCGGCAGTAGGGAAGGCGGGGACAATGCTGAGTCTATACCATGCTGTGGGCATGAACTTTGCTGCTGCATTGCGTACCTCCTCTGACCTGCATCAGCATGTCATGGATTCTGGGCATCTGTGTGGAGGGTTGGTTCAGTTAGTAGCAAAGTCTATACCAGGCGGGGAATTCGGGATGGAAGATGAAGCAAATCCGCACTCAGCTGTTGTATCACATGGCGTCCTCATGATCCTTGCATGGCTGGTCCTGCTACCCCTAGGTAAGATACCATGCAAATGATCCTTGCATGGCTGATCCTGCTGCCACTTGGTAAGATACCATGTAAATGATCCTTGCATAGCTGATCCTGCTACCCCTAGGTAAGATACCATGCAAATGATCCTTGCATGGCTGATCCTGTTGCCACTTCGTAAGAACTCAGATACCAAGCAAATGATCCTTGCATGGCTTATCCTGTTGCCACTTGGTGAGACTCTAAGGGAGTTGCCCAGCAGTCTGCATCACTTGTGCGTCATCATATCTTGTACTGCATCACTTGTGCGTCATCATATCTTGTACTGCATCACTTGTGAGCCATCATATCTTGTACTGCATCACTTGTGAGCCATCATACGACAGAGCTACTCCCCTCCCTGGATACATTTGACTGCATGTCTGTATTCCATTTTAGTGTCCTTCTTCTCATTGGGTGCTAGGTGTCATGTCTGTATTCCATTTTAGTGTCCTTCTTCTCACTGGGTGCTAGGTGTCATGTCTGTATTCCATTTTAGTGTCCTTCTTCTCACTGGGTGCTAGGTGTCATGTCTGCTCGACACCGATGGCTCTTCCCTGCTTCAAACACCTCAGCATCCAACAGTCACTCTGTGGCTCTTTGGTTCACTGTCCATCAAGCGCTACAGCTGTCGGGGATTGTCTTATTCACGATAGGATTCGTACTGCCTTGGACCATGTTTGGAAAACAGCACGGTGATTCTGGGCAGGAGGATTCTCTTATGAAGGTATTCAACTTGTAACACTTGCTGGTCCAGTAGGTGGTGCACAGGTCAGAGACACACTGGTAGGATAAAGTAGTTAGAGGTAGTTGCACAAGTGGCCTAGAGAGTACTTGTTAAGTACAAGAAAAGGCTGAGCCAATGGAGAAAGGGATCAGTCACCTTCCTCATTGATAAAGAAGTATGTAGTTTGGCAATTGTCCCAGAAACTTTATCTTAATGCATTGAAGGGCGTAATGTGAGGGACTGACTAAGAGTATAATATCCATGTATACTCCTAGAAGAGGATCAACTTATCCATGTATACTCCTCCATGTATACTCCTTCAGTAATGTGAAGAGGATATAACTAGAGCTCCATATGTACACAGAATGTCTTGCACGTGGGACTGTAATTAGGTAGTCATGCACATGGTACTATGATAAGTTTGTCTTGCACATGGGACTGTGATTAGGTAGTCATGCACATGGTACTATGATAAGTTTGTCATGCACATGGGACTGTGATTAGGTAGTCATGCACATGGAACTGTGATTAGGTTGGTAGTCATGCACATGGGACTGTGATTAGGTAGTCATGCACATGGGACTGTGATTAGGTTTGTAGTCATGCACATGGTACTGTGATTAGGTAGTCATGCTCAAGGAGTGTCTGCCTCTAACAAGATATCTCAGATAGCTGTGTCTTCAATGACCTGACGTGTCCCTCATGGTAGCTATGTAGGTGAAGCATTCTTCTACACTCCTGACTTACTCTACTGCTGAAACAGTCGCATGGAATCATTGGGATCACAATGGCAGTCCTCACCTATGCCCAGCTGCTCCTTGCATTTTTGAGGCCCAAGCCTGATGCAAGATACAGAAAGTACGTGCCTGGTGCAGCCTGAGCTGAACAGACAATGTGATTTAGCTTCTGTTGTGAATGGTCCGTCACTATTGATGCGTCGTAAATAAAAGACTTAAGAATATAAGTTGCTAGTGAGTCCCTTTTGCCTCTCCAGTCTCTTTGATGGGTTGCTTCATGTCACTATTAATTATGGATTGAAGTTGAAAATAAAGCTTGTTAAAGAGGTGGCACTGCATTCTGTCCACACCTGAGTGATATGAATATGAATGCAGATGGTGGAACTTGCAGCACTGGTTCACTGGTCGGTCAGCGCTAGTCTTAGCTATCATTAACATTACAATTGGAGTCCAGGTGTGTATAAGTATGAAAAAAAATGGTCACATTGACTTCATCTGAACCCCTGTGCCTGCATGCCAGTTCATGACGGACTGTCACTGATCACTGCCCTTGAATATCATTTGAATGTCATTTGAATGTCATTTGAAGGTTTTTCATGAAGCTTGGTTGGAGCCTAAAGCATACTGGTACTTAGCCTTGACAATGCTGTTGGCTTTGTTTCTGGGGGGTGCTGTGTTCCTAGAAATTATGAGGTACAGGAAGGCTGGTTGGCAGCAGTTACCTGCTCAAGATGTATCTGGTATTCCTGTGTCATATGGACCTGGCTTTGTTCAAATGAAAAGCATGCCAGGAGGATCTAGAGGACAGCGTGTGGCCACTAGCGAGGAATCAAGCTTCATGCTGCCCTACACCTTAGATGATCCACATGATACATAAAATGCGTTAATTGACTTTTACAATTGTGTTGACCGTGAATAGCATCAACGATGATGGGACATTTGAAACGTTGTACAGTGTTGGCGGGCGACCGGTGCTTTATTGCCCACGAACATCAAAGTTTCAGCAATAGAAAGCCGCAGTATTTGCAGACTAACTACCATATAATCAAAGTTAGGAGCACTTGAAATGAAGGCAAGCTCAAGCTACATAGGGTCACATTAATTTCCTTTTAATTCCTAATCATTTATGAAATTTTCAGGCTATTATTCTCGTCGGTGGATTCGGTACGAGGCTTCGTCCCCTGACGCTAAGCTGTCCCAAACCTCTGGTTGATTTTGCTAACAAGCCCATGATCGTCTGGCAGGTATTTTTGGAATTCTTAAAATCATGCTTGAGCTCGAACCATCGTTGGCTTTCTAAGATCTTACTTTCTAATTCATCTTGTTCCTCAGATCGAAGCGCTCAAAGCTGCTGGATGTACCGAAGTAATTCTCGCAATCAATTACCGACCTGAGGTAATTTGGAATCATGCCTGATATGTCCGCTGCCCAAAATTGACTACTAATGAACTGCAGGTCATGTACAACTTCATCAATGAGTGGCAAGAGAAGCTTGGCATCAAGATCACATGCTCTCAGGTGAGTTTGATGCTGATTTTTGCTGAAATCCCTCAACTGCACTGCAAGATAGACAATGAGACTGGTGAAATAGGCTAAACGATGATCTGTTCTTTGCACAGGAGAGTGAGCCCATGGGGACAGCAGGTCCCCTTGCCCTTGCGCGCAGCCTCCTGGACGATGGATCTGGAAGGCCTTTTTTTGTATTGAACAGGTTTGAAAGAGGCACTTTGCCAGCATCCTTTCATCTTGGAAACCTCATTAAAGTAATTTGTTAAAATGGCAGTGCACGTCTATGTATACCAAAGGACTGACCACACTCTAATCGTCTTGTTACGATAGGACACCCATACCTAGAGAATTGACCTAACCCTAAACCTGCCTAGGCCCTGTCAAATCCTTGTTGACGAGACAATATTGATGCTGTTGTTGTGCAGTGACGTCATTTGTGACTACCCGCTGAAGGAGATGCTTGACTTCCACCTTGCAAGAAACGCTGAAGCAACCATCTTGGTGACAAAAGTGAGTCAGCACTCATATGTAGCTGATGAAAACTTGACCCAAACCATAGGGTTTAAAACTATATATAACAGAGCCTGATGCCATAAAGCTACCACTGCCTACTCAGTCCTGCTAATACTGCAATTAAGAGGTAGGGGTAAGCTTAGTCTCTATTAAGAGGTAGGGGTAAGCTTAGTCTCTATTAAGAGGTAGGGGTAAGCTTAGTCTCTATTTTGTTACTCATAGGCTAACACTTCTAGAATGTGCAGCTAAGTGAAGCTTACATTTTGACCCACACAGGTTGACGATCCTACAAAGTACGGTGTCGTTGTGATGGATGAATATGGTCAAGTGCAGCGATTTGTGGAGAAGCCTAAGGTGCCCATGCTAGAGTATAATATGTGATCAACTGCTCCTCCATGCTAGAGTATAATATGTGATCAACTGCTCCTCCATGCTAGAGTATAATATGTGATCAACTGCTCCTCCATGCTAGAGTATAATATGTGATCAACTGCTCCTCCATGCTAGAGTATAATATGTGATCAACTGCTCCTCCATGCTAGAGTGTAATATGTGATCAACTGCTCCTCCATGCTAGAGTGTAATATGTGATCAACTGCTCCTCCATGCTAGAGTATAATATGTGATCAACTGCTCCTCCATGCTGGAGTGCCCCCCTCCATGGTGCCATGATGTGGTGCCCACCCATGATGCCCCCATAGGATATGCGCTCTTGGTGTATAGGTTGCAATACTACAAACTGAATTGCTGTATGTTACTTTGTTCTTGAGACTCTACAAGAACTATATTGAGAGATTCTGTTGTAGAGATCTGTGATTCATCTAAGCTGCGTCTAAGTACTCCACTTCATCATAGATGCTCATGTGTATCCACATCCAGTACTCCACTTGAAGCATCGCTGCTGAAGTGCACCCAACCTCATCAAAGCTGCTTGTGATGACTTCAATGGTTTTAGGGGTCTCTCTCTTTTACTCTCTCTCTCCCTCTCACTCAACCCCTTTCTCTCTCTTTCTCATTTCCTGTGTCTCTCACCTGCAGGAGTTTGTCGGTGACAAGATCAATGCTGGGATCTACGTGTGCAGCCCCGAGATGCTGCAGCGAATTTCTTTGCGCCCTACCTCCATTGAGCGAGAGGTGTTCCCCCACGTGGCAGCTGACAGCCGGCTGTACTCGTTCACACTTCAAGGTTACTGGATGGACGTTGGCCAGCCCAAGGATTACCTCAAAGGTGCAACTTGCTTCCCTCTCCTAAATCATCTTCTGCACAATTGATGTCTGCTTCTGGACCTGACCTTCTTGCATACTAAACTCTTGCTGTTGATTGGCGTACAGGACTGATGCTGCATCTTGACAGCATGTGCATCAGCTGACCTTCTTGCATACTAAACTCTTGCTGTTGATTGGCGTACAGGACTGATGCTGCATCTTGACAGCATGTGCATCAGCAAGCGGCATTTGTTGGCATCAGGCCCTTCTTTTGTGAAGAACGTGTTGGTGGATGAAACTGCCACTATTGGACAGGGTTGCTTGATTGGTCCAGATGTCTCCATCGGTGCAGGTTGTGTGATTGAGGATGGTGTGAGACTGAGCAATTGCGTCATCATGAAGGGCGTGCATATCAAGAAGCACTCCAAGGTGAATGAAGGGCGTGTATATCAAGAAGCACTCCAAGGTGAATCATGTCATGGGATAGGAACAACTTCCAGTTGCAAGAGCGTCGGTTGTGCTGGAACTGAGCTTGAATAAGGAATACCAATGTAGCAAATTTTATTCAATGGTGAAATATGCTCTGTTGCATGTCCCTGTTGCCCTGAGTGCAGATTGACATGTGTATTGTTGGCTGGCAATCAAAGATTGGCGCCTGGTCTCGATTGGAGAACTACTGTGTGTTTGGGGAAGATGTACAATGCAAGGTAACACCTTTACTGTGTGTTTGGGGAAGATGTACAATGCAAGGTAACACCTTTACTGTGTGTTTGGGGAAGATGTACAATGCAAGGTAACACCTTTACTGTGTGTTTGGGGAAGATGTACAATGCAAGGTAACACCTTTACTGTGTGTTTGGGGAAGATGTATAATGCAAGGTAACACCTTTACTGTGTGTTTGGGGAAGATGTACAATGCAAGGTAACACCTTTACTGTGTGTTTGGGGAAGATGTACAATGCAAGGTAACACCTTGATTGATCACATCAACAGGATCCTAGGGTATGTGACAAGTACTTGCGTATATGCATGATGGGATGCTGTACATACAGTATGATACCGAAGGGGCAGATTTCATTGAAGTCCCATCTCATCTCATGGGATTAATGGATTTCGAGCTCCTGGACCTCTTGAAGTTGCTCGTCCAATCCTTGCAGGATGAGCTGTACTTCAATGGTGCAATTGTACTGCCTCACAAGGAGATCAAGGATTCTGTCCCTACTCCTGCCATCATTTTATAATCTCCAGCATGAAGCTGCGGGGATGCTTTGATGTCTTTCGTAGTGGGTGTGAGAATCCCAAAAGAATGTTTAGTACAACTTTAGTAGGTTATCATGTGCATGAGTTGTTTAATCATTATGTAGTGAAGTCATGGTCGATCAAGAGAATCTGATCAATGATTTTTATCAAGAATTTTTATTGTTTAAAAATTGAAGTGCAAATAAAGGTTCCCTGCCTGTCTCCTGCTTTTTATGTGCCTTCGTCATGTTTAGTTTCGTACTAGTCATTGCACTACTCTGAGCCGCAGCTGCTCTTGCTAGGTAAGCATGTAAGCAGAGACCACCAGGGATGCTATTTTCGAAAAGAACACAGAACACGTCAAAGAAGGGCACCAGTTGAACGAATATTGTCCAGCACACTCAAGTGCATGTTTCTTGAGCTAGTGCTTCATGGCTGATGAGATGTTCTTACTATGCGCTTGAAAACATCTTTCAAGTTTAGGGTTTACAGAATTAGGGTTTAAAATTTTACAGTGAAAAGCAGGTTCATGCATGAATACGAAGTCAACCATACGTGAAAGTAAAGCATTGTCTTTTGATATCGTTGTATAAATCGCACTGTTGTATCAGGGCTTCGACAGCAGAGCTGGTCATGCTTGTAAATTAAAAGACAGGTTTCAGATGTTTGTTTATTATGACATGTCCTGATAAGTCTCCTCCTTTATCTTTTTACTAACTTCTTACTAACAACGCCGGCCATGCCACAGAAAACCGTTCATGTCAGTCAGCTGCTGCGTCTCGGCTATTTGGAGGAGCCACGTCTCCAAAACCGTTTTGGCACCAGGAGGAAGGCCATGTGCTGTCTTCGTGGTTCCACTGCACATGATGCACACATCACAGGCCCTGGGGGGAACAACCTAAAACATCATAAAGAGAGCTACATGATAGTCAGCTCTCTTAACCCCTCTTTAGGGTTTAGGGTTTAGGGTACACAACCCTGACAGGACACATGAACACTGGGGTTGGTTTTCACTCTCAAACAATCGCAAGCTGTAGTATTTCAAAAGGGCAAAAACACAGAAGACTCTTTGACATTTAGCAGGAGCATGGTCCCTCATCCAGTTGGAAGCCCTGACCTTGTTGTGGCTATCTATATTCATACTAGAGTACAGTTTGAATGCACACATCGCATCATCCTGTTTGTTGTGAAAAACTGCCACTTACTCTTCCACCCAGTGCCACAACTAAGCGTTGTAGACCAGCACGATGCTCTGATGCTCTGGATGACTGATGAGTTGCGATGCAATGAACTGTCACTCCCAAACCTTGCAGAAGACGGAGCCTCTGACTCCCAGCACCATCTTGGAGTTTAAACCCTCGTACTCTGTCCGAAGTTTCAGAGAACCTACCGCATGCACAGGGCATCTTATCTCAACATGTAACAAACGTATGCAAGATATTTGAACATAATAAAAAGGAGGTTCTAGAATATCTTAAAATGTGAAGAAGCATCTGTGAGGCTCTCCTTCTGATCGAATACCTCTTGAATTACGTCAAGAAATACATCTTTGTATGCAGAGCTCTTAAAGGACCGTAACTACCTAGGTATTCGTCCAGGCTCACTCTCACAACTTGAAGGCGTCAAACAAGATTAGACAGCATTCCTTACGTATCACGAGCTATCATCGTCAGACATAAAAGACATATGTTATCATTTGCAAAACCGGCAATATTCAACGATCTAGCAAGCGTGCATTCTTACTTGTACTGAGCTCTGTACTGCCCATCTTCAGGCAACCAAACGCCTTTGTCCAGGCAGTCCACCAACCATTGAGGAGACACCATTATTGCACCATTAGCAATAGCAATTAGGACCTTGATGGTGCGCCGCTCTGCTCCAATGACAAGGTGTGTGACCAAGCCGTCCTCGTAGCCCTCAGCACACAGCTTAGCAAATCCCATTGACTTAATGGACATCTGGAGAAATGAGCATTTGAGGTCATTTGAGTGGTTAGGGTTTAGTGTTTAGGTTGAGGTCAGGGGTGTCTTGAGTGTTTAGTGCTTAGGTTGAGGTCAGGGGTGTCTTGAGTGTTTAGTGTTTAGGTTGAGGTCAGAGGTGTCTTGAGTGTTTAGTGTTTAGGTTGAGGTCAGGGGTGTCTTGAGTGTTTAGTGCTTAGGTTGAGGTCAGGGGTGTCTTGAGTGTTTAGTGTTTAGGTGAGGTCAGGGGTTAGTGCTTAGGTTGAGGTCAGGGGTGTCTTGAGTGTTTAGTGTTTAGGTTGAGGTCAGGGGTGTCTTGAGTGGTTAGGGTTTAGGTTGAGGTGCTTGTAACACTTGGTCTTACCTTCAACCTCTCAATTATACTTGCATCCACCGAAGTACATGCAATGTAGTACTTGTACCGCGACCCAGCAGGAAGTTGGTTTGAAGTTGGTTGCTGGTCAGGCACCCCTCTGACTATCTTTGATGCATCATCGTCCACTGCTGCTGCTGCTGCTGCTGCAGCTTGGGATATCCAATGATGGGGAGGTGGAGAAGTCAAGGACAGGTCCACTACTGCCACTTCTCCTGCTGCTGATGATGAAGCACCTTTGCTGGCAGCTCTAGAGGACTTGCGGTACAATGAGGTGCCTAGCGATGCTGGGGGAGGTGCAGCCTCTGGCAGGCCCTTGAAGAAGGGCGTGAGAGTGGACTGTTTCATACTTTTGACATCACGCTGACCTCGCTTGATTGCCACAGGCTTCCTCGAAGGATTCAAAGGCTGTCTCCCCCCTTTTATTTGCAAGGTGGCATGAGAGGGAGAATGACAGTCCTCTGCTCTGCAACTCACCAATCCTCCTTGAGCAACATCTTTGCCACACAGCCTCCCTTGTTCATCCATATTCCTTGCAGCTATGGCAACTGCATCCAGAGGCTTTGCAACTAGTGAGTGTTTAGGGCTGTCATTCAACACAGCTGCATTCACCTGACCATGAGACCTTCCGCATGCTAGTGAGTGTTTAGGGCTGTCATTCAACACAGCTGCATTCACCTGACCATGGGGCCTTCCGCATGCTAGTGAGTGTTTAGGGCTGTCATTCAACACAGCTGCATTCACCTGACCATGGGGCCTTCCACATGCTAGTGAAGAAGGTGATGATCCTGATCCAGTACAGCGCTCATCTCCACCCTCTGCAGCACCAATTGTACCTCTCAAGCTCCTGCTAGGTACTGCCTTTGGGGACACCTCTCTTGAGGAAGCAGCAGCACAGACTGCCTCCACAGTAGTGCCTGGGAAGCAGGCCCTGCCTGTACAGTCAAGCCCCCCTACTCCGCCAAGCACCCTCTGATCCTCAGTATTACTCATACATCCCTCCAAGCCCAAGCCCAGTACCTGACCTGTTTCAGCAGCTCCTCCTTCCTCATAATCCCACTTCCTTCTTGTACTTCTTGGATTCCTCTTGGTGGACATCACCTCCCCATCCTTCACTCCACCTTGCTTCCCTGTTCCTGTCACAATTACAGTGCCGTCCTCCTCAACCAGGATGTCATGGTCAGGTGGCAACTGACCCAGGTCTAGGCCCATGCCCCGGAACCGGTTTCGCTGTAGGCGGGTGTAGTGATGTGGCGTGGTCAATGGACTGCCTACGATGCTGCTCACAGGAGGAACACAGGAGGCAGTTTTCAACACACTTAGGGGTGAGCTGGGAGCATCCACTTCATCAGGTCCGCTCCCAGTTACAGCTGCACAGCGTGTGAGGCATCCTTGATCAGCTGCACGATCTGTTCCTTCTTCAGCGCCGAGAAGAAACGGCTGAGTCAGCAGCGCATCAGCTGACACCCCTGCTGGAGTCATAGCCCTGTTGAGTGCCTCTGGGGAGCCCCCTCTGTCACCACGGTCTTCATCAGCAAGCATGGATGATGAGGCAGGCCCTGAAGGTGCTAATGCCGTAAGCACTGAAGAGTCTACTAACATATCAATTCTGTTGCTTTCTAGCGGATGGGGGGTGGAGGCCGGCTTTCGCAGGAGCTCTCTTTGATGTGAGGAAAGAGCAAGGGCTGAGTGCTGCTGATGCTGGGAGGTTTTGTGATGCAGGTGCTGCCTACAAGCTGGGGATTCACCCCCAGGCAGCCAGGCAGGCTCTGCTGCCTGTATCGCCTGTCCAACCGCATGCTGTACTGCCTGTCCAACAACATCCCTAGCATGCTGGTGGAAAGGCGTGTTCAACGTACTGATCCAGGCAACCTGTAATGTACTGCCAGGACCCTGTGAGGCAGCTGTCAAGTCAATGACAGATGGTGGCGGAGTTTGTGTCACAATCTGGAGTGGAGCCCCTGCATGCAATGTACAGTGCTGGCAGTCTATAAGATGCGAGGTGGACTCAAGACCCTGAGCTGCGCTGTGCTCTGACCCTTTGCTGCCGATCTTCCTTATATGTACGAGAGAGCTGTTACGCTGGTTACCCGCACAATCTGACGGCTGAAGTGCTGAAGGGAGAGGAGGGGCGGGACTTTCTGATTGAGGCACTTGGTGGTAGTGTGTACGCTCCTCCTGCACTAGTCTGCAAGGTACCGTGTTCAAGGATGGAGGGGTAACGCTACTGCTACTACTACACAGTTTGAAGATTCCAGGCGTGGGCTGCGCACTGGTGAGGAAACAGTTGAAGGAGGGGGCTAGGCTGGCCGATCTTAGAGAGGAGTGATCCCTGCTACTGCTGCCGTCTTCTTGAGGTGTGGAAGCGGGGGAGGCAGCTGGGGTGGGTGTAGCTGATGTAGATGACTTCATCCTAGGCACTTTGATGAGGGTGGTTGACAGGAGGCGTTGTGCTGCTGAGTTCTTACTCGTGCTGTCAGTCCTTCTCCTACTGCCCCCAAGTGCTGGGCCCAGCGGCCCTTTCGCAGAGGATGGGGGGAGGGAGCAGTGTGTACCTTGATTCTCCTTGCTGATGCAGTCTTCTGAGCGATGAGGGCTAAGAGAAGGAGCCCTTGAGGCACCATTGCATCTGCTGCTGCTGTGATTCTGTGGCCATGCAGCCTCTCTAACAGCTGCCAGGGCAAGGCGCAAAGAGGAGGCAGGGACAGGGACAGCTGCCAGGGCAAGGCGCAAAGAGGAGGCAGGGACAGGGCGAGGAATCCTACAGGACTCCTGATCCAAAACCTGGGAAGGTACAACAGCAGCAGCAGCAGCAGCAGGGAATGCTTGGCTACAGGACAGTTGACTACACCCTACATGGGGGCTGATGCAGGTCCTAGCTTCCTTTTGGGGCGGTACAGGACCCCTTGCTTGAAGCAGTACATCCTCCTCTTGTCCTACTGCTGTTACCAAGGGGCGAGTGATGCAATGTACAGCAGCTTCCTTATGGCTGCAGCTTGCCTCATCCACATTCTTGCTCATGTTCAGCCACCCCACCACAGGCATGGCTGGGGAAGAGGACTTTCGAGGCGGCAAGATGGCAAAGGAGAAGTCTGTGTCCCCCTTCGTTGCACCTTGCATAACTAACTGCCCTGGAGCCTTTACGGAATTGACTACACATGTGTTGTAGGAGTCAGTTAGATAGCCAGGCGAGCTGCCCAAAGGGTGTATCTCTACCCCCTTTGCTTCATGAGGCACAGCACATGGCTCCTCTATGCATGGAGAAGTGAACACAGCATTAGGAAAGGAGCATGCAACAGCAGGGGAAGGGTCAGCCAGCATGTGACTGCAAGGGGCTCCTTCAGCACCCACATCTCCCACAATGCACAGATTCTGCTCAGGTTCTGCCCAGGCTGCTCTTTCAGCCTCAGGAGATTTCTCCTCACAGATTTTATTCCCTCCTCCATGACCAAGCCTGCAATGCACCACAGGGGAAACAGCAGACTTTGAGCTGTGTTTTAGCCTCTTGCTTAGAGGAGATGGGGCAAGCCGTTGCTCTGCTGCAGGAGCTACTGCAGCTGGCCGCCCTCCAATGCCCTTGGTGGTGGTGGCAGTGCGTTTCCTGAGGCTGGGCACTGGCTTGAGAGTGCGCAAGGCAGACGAGTGTCCAGTCCTATGCCTGCCGGCAACTCCTTTCAAGGTGTAAAAATTTAAAAACTAGTTAAAAAATTAGTTGAAACTATGCCCAGGCCCCACTACATGAATGATAATCTGGCTTGACAGTCTAATCACCCATATTGCCTGGCATGCTTTGTAAATGAAGCACACTCTCATCATGCATCATTCACATGCTCAAAAATAATCAGCCATTAATCTGCACCTGTTGTCCGCTGTACTTGATCCACCCCTCGTATCTGTTGGCTGCTAGAGAAAAGCTCGTCTTGCACATCCATGTCCAGCACATTCCTTGCCTTGGGAGGGCTTAGTAAAAAGGCCTTGGACTTCCGACGTCCTGCTAGGGAGCCAGATGAACGGCGCTTGGCACATCCCCCAGACCCTGATAGCAGGTCAACGGGACAGACCCAGGTGAGAATAAGGAGAATGCGAGGGTGCAGGAACTGGAAAACATTTAGAGTCAAGTGGAAAGGAAAAAACCTCACAGGAGCATTTTTGTAGGTTATCACATTGTTATCACATTGTAGGTTATCACATTGTTGGTGATAGAATAGACATTTTGCAGCCTTGACTGGATGTCAACTAGGAAAATAGACACAAAAGCTGTGGATAAGGAACATTAGAGATTCAATCATTCATTCATTCACAGTACAGAGAAGGTAGCTTCAATAAGAGGTCAGTTGCAGAAGGGGGAAGAAGTTCCCTCACCATTCAGAGAATGGTGCAGCCACTCTGGCTCTGCAGGTCTCTCAATTACAAAAGCATCTTCCTGTTGGGGCAAGATGAGAATTATGAATTTGAATTTGAATTAATATTTCTGGCCAAATGACTTGTATGCAACTCAAAGTGCTGCCAGTTTGATGTAAAGCCGTTTGAAGCAGTATGTCAGGAGACTTAGTAGGTCTGCATCAAGAGTTGCCAGTGCTTACTGCTGCTCGTGAGGACTGGTTTATTGTCTGTTGAATCCAAAGTGGAGATACTACCAATGCGCATGCCTGCACCTGCAGTCCGTCGTCATCTTACTTAAAGAGGTCAAAGACTCTGATTCATTCAAGGACATCTAGAAACCTGTTGATTGTGCCAGACCTTAATCAGCTTTTCATACAATTCCCTAATTTTTCCAAATTCCAGCTGTTGCTCTTCACATGTGGAAAGGGCTTTTTGTTGGAAAACGATGTGTGTCACGTCCCTCTGCAATCGGGACGCAACTCTCGCTCCGTTTGATTCCAGTTTGCGTACGAAAGAGCTTAAGAATGACAAATCTCCATCAGCTCTCCACTTTACAACATATGCAACAACACCATCGAAGAGCTGCTTGCCCCTCCCTCCTTGCATTCTTGTAGGACTTGCAATCACATGTTAACAAAAGGTTTACTCATGCATAAGCAGAATATTCTCCCATCTTTCTTTAGACAAATATGGAAGTTTTGAATTACCTGTTGTCGTCGCCCACACTTATATGCAGCATTGTACTTTTCTGACAGATGCTCATGCCTCCTATTCTTTGATTTGCACTGTATCTCATCACGCCGTTCGCCTTTTTTACAGCATAAACTCAGGCACTTGTTGTACTGATCTCATTTTCATCTTACCTGCACTGCTCATTGATTGCTATCATTGGCCATTGTCGTTAGGAGATAGTAGCTAATGTACTTTCTTTTCTACAATACCCGATTTATTTCAAGAACGCAAATTTTATGCATGAACACATGTTCTTGAATACATATCCTGAGTCCTTGAATATCCACGACCATGTCATCGACAATGGCATACTATACAAAACTGCATATTCGATAAGGACATGCATCAACATGGCCGTTAAAAGTGTACATTTGGGGACAGTATGAGGAAGGCGTACACACAAACACTAAGCTGAATTGGGAATGATTTCATATTGACTCTAAATGTAAATTAGCAATATTGAACACCTAGCAGCTACTTGATTTGATACTGTACATATTGCACTACATAAATAGCAATGATGTCTAACAAGTAGAAATATATGCCACGAAAATATATTTTAGGAGGTCATAAACAATCTACTGTTGACAGACGTTGTGCCAAATGGACGTTATTGCTCCGAAAGCGAATCTGTGAGAGACTATGGGAAACCGACGTCTGCTGACTCAACTAAAGCAGACACTTTAACTTATCTTTTGTATATATTATCTAACCTGCACATAATGTTGTGGGCTAAACAGCGAATAGTGCGTGTCTCACAGGCTCGGCGAGGTCCTTTCCAAATTTTGGCCAGAGCTCTTCCTCCCAAGACGCTTCAGGTTAAAAAGATAATGGGAGAAGGGAGCTATGGGTACGTATTGAGAAACCCCAACGGAAATAAGTCAAGTAACCTCTTATTGACCATATTCTTGTTCTGTATGCAGGCAAGTATTTGAGGTGCGCTGCAATTTCAGCGAATGCACGTCATCACCCTGGCCTTAGATCCGATTTTTGCGCTGCAATAGATTTCTTGTCACTGTTTAGGGAGTACTGAGAACTCAGAAAGGAGATGAGCGTGTAGTCGTTAAGAGAGTGAAAGAAAAAGTTCAGGTATGTGATGCTCATAATTATTATAGTTCGCTGCAATGAACATTTACGGTTAACTAGGTACCGCCGTAAGCCAATGCAAGCACCTGATTAGGGTGTCTAAATGTAAATAATTTGCTGGTTTATTTCACCTATATCTTGCTGAGTGATGGACTCAACTCTATGGCAGGGCGCTGAGGAGATGCATGAAATGGAGTTGACGCTAAACCTCTATGCCTCCAAGGTGACAAAACATGATTTGTATGCCTCTAGGCTGCACATACATCTGCTACTATTGGACTTGCATTTCTTACGATTTTTAAGCCATCAGTTGGTCAGAGTACTGTCGGCTTAGACGATCACAATCATGTTACTTGCCTTCCTTTGTGTTTGTAGGTTGCTAAAGGGTACTGTGCACACTTCTTAGGCCATTGCACCGTCACGGATGACGATGCAACCACCTCCCTGACCCCTGGCCTATGGTTGGTGAGTGCCAGGCTGTTAAAATCAGCATGATTAAATTCTAAGTTTGAAGGATAAGAAGTTCCTCGCCTAATCCCTACAAGCATCCTCTTGATACTTGCCACAACCACCTACTTCAGGCTTGGAAGTATGAAGGAAGCCGTACTCTATCATACTACCTGAGGCGTCGTGATACTATGCGGTCACTCGCCCAGGAATTGGACATCCCAGAAGAGGCGGTCTTGGCCACTGTCATGAAGCAGTTGCTGAAAGGCTTGGCGGTACGTGAAAGAGTGCATGCCATGCATTGTTGTACCATGTAGGCTCTTGAGCTCAAACAGCAAGCATAGCTCCTTATTTAGACGAAAACTACAGTGCCCACAAAGCTGTGTTTCGCTTATCCTAATGCCCTGTCGCCTTGATTCCTTCAGGCCTTTCACTCTGCTGGCCTTGTCCATCGTGACATCAAGCCTCTCAACCTCATTTTTGCCGAAGAGGATCAGCGTTTCAAGCTTATAGATTTGGGGGCATGTGCTGACTTGCGCACAGGAACCAACTTTGCACCGGATGAGTCCATTCTGGATCCCATGTATGCTCCCCCAGAGAAGGTATGAACAAGCTACCGTTTTACTCTTTCCTGCCTACTTTTCCTGTACACACAAGTGATACATCAATCAAGTTACAATCTCGACCTGTTGCAAGTATGTAGGGTTTAGGGTTACAGAGATTTGCTAGTATCTGTGGCGTTTGTTAATGTTTCATACAGTCACCTTCCTCCTTACCAACATCATCAATGCAGTATGTGCTTCCCACCGAAAGCCCCTCTCTGAGTAGCAACCTGTTCCTGCAAGCCATCAGCCCCATGCTGTGGGCGATGCATAAGCCCGACCGCTTCGACATCTGGTCAGCTGGGATTGTGATGCTTCAACTGGCGGTGCCAACTCTGCGCAATGACCACGCACTGAAGAAGTTTAACGCCGTGTACAGCAGCAAGTAAGGCATTGGCCTGAGTCATTTTGTATGACGTGATTGATACTGTTTCCTCTACCATGGTTATATCTCACTTCTGTTCAGAACAGCACAAAGCTGTTGCAGACATGCAACCTTGACCGTCGATGCTGGTGCCCATTTCTTCAGGTATATGTTTGACCTTGATGCCTGGCGGAAAGACTCCATGATCTCTAGGAGGGAGTTTGAGTTGCTTGATGCAGATGATGGTGAGAGCACATCCAAGGGCACTTTATCTTGGCATTAGGTCTGATGTTGCCAAGACTGATTTATGAACCACCCTGCTTGATGCAGATGATGGTGAGAGCACATCCAAGGGCACTTTATCTTGGCATTAGGTCTGATGTTGCCAAGACTGATTTATGAACCACCCTGCTTGATGACCCCGCTTTTGACTTCAATAACATGTATATCTCTCTCTTGAGATACAGATGTTGTCTCTTTTCATGACGTGCTGTGCAGGTGCTGGATGGTCTTTGTTGAAATCAATGCTTTGGAAGCGCAACATACAGGTGGATGATAAGGGACACGTCTCGTTCACTGATAGCAACAGCCTCCAACGGGTCTCCGCTGAGGAGGCATTGAAGAGCAGGTATATCTGTTGTTGTACAAATGCTGACTAGACTGTTATTTGTAACTGATGACCTAGAGTGCTGACATTTGAAAACGCCATAAAGAGTCACACACGAGCCATGATATGTGCAATCTGTACCACTCTCCAACTTCAGACCTCACATTCATGTACTGCTGTCCTTGCTTTTCAGGTTCATGCGGCAGGCCGTGCAGCCAGGCCTGCTCTCTATTATCAACTCAGACGAGGCACCAGTCCACACCAAGTTGTCAGCAAGGACAACGTACGGCTCCGGAAGCTCCAGATCTGTAGTTCCTGCTGCAGTATCATCCAGGTCTCAAACTGGCAGCACGAAGTCATACAGTGGCAGCAACAGGCCATCATTTGGAAGGTCCTCAGATCCCGATCCCTATGCCTCAGCTGCAGCTGCTGCTCAAGCAGCCAGTAAGAAGGTGGCTGCAAGCAAGACAGGTGCCTTTGGCATGGCGGTGAATTTGTGGAGGGAGGTGACTGGCAAGCTTTTTGACCTGGAAGCCCAGATTATGACGCAATCTTCAGCTACAGAGAAGCAAACGGAGAAAGTGAAGCTGATGAGGAAGCAGGTGAGAAGGTGGTGGTGTGATTGAGAAAGCAAGAAAGATTGCTGCGTTCTCTAGAGTTTGTGAATGACAGAGAAATGGTCATTGCAATCCTCCACATGAGGAATTCATTAAGAGCACAGCTCTCTTCACACATACATGTGTAAACCCTACCATCTTAACTCCCAACACCACATCATAAGACCTTGAAATGCTTCTTCTTCATCTAAAGGCTTCCTCTGGAAGAGTCCCCGTCAACCAAGTAGCAGCCGAGGAGCAGATTTTGGGTGGTATGGAGGCAAAGCTGAAGGGATTGAAACATGACTTCCAAGCTACTGCTAAGACAGCAAGGGGACTGTTCAGCTTCCTAGGGTTTGGAGGGCGGGAAGAGGTGGCTGAGAAGGAGCCTCTATCTCACGCTGAGCTTTACGGCAAAGCCTCTCATAATGTTGGGAGCACCAAGAGCAAGCTGCATGGTGTGGATGGAGGTAAGCTTTGTTTGAGGTTAGGTTATAAGTATCCTTATGAATCCATGCTTGTGAGTCCATGATCCTCTCTGCTGATGTGCATGCATGTGCAACCTTGGAGCTTTGGCTTTGCTTCTTTTCTTCTGTATTTTTTTCTGATTCCTGCTCCTGCTGCACAGCCGAGGTCAGTGTATGGCAGAAGCTTGCTGGTAAGTTTCTGGAGGTGGATGACATGTTCAACACCCCTAAAGTGTCTGGGGAGAGCCAGTCTATGACTGGAAAGAGGCAGCAGGTGACACAAGCCCACATTTGGCAGAGCTGATTAAAGTTGCTATGAGAGGCAAATTCATTCCTTGCAAATTTGTTAAGATCAGATGCCTCTCCTAAACAATTCAGCCAACTCTCCTCAGAGAATGAGCTTTACCTCAATCTAATAAGCTTCTTTCAAGGGAAACAGCTTTGTTGTCACTTCTGTTGTCCTACAATTTGTTGACCCTTAAGTGCTCTTTTCAGGATGCTGTACTTATCTTCATTGTAAGGTCTTCATACTGATCTCTAAGCATTGCTTTTGTTGTCCTCAGGGTTCACAAAAAACCTCAGACCATGAGGAGGTGTTGAACTCAGACTACACCTCAGACCGGCTTGACCGCATGGAACAACTGCTTGAGATCCTGGCAAGAGAGAAAGAGCAGCAGCAGATGACAGATGTGCGGGTTTCAGAGCAGCACTTGGATGCGCTGTCTATGCGGAGAGAAAGGAAGCTTGAGGGGAGACTTACTCAACATGATCTGCATGAAATGTCGGAAGATGACCTACAGCGCATGCTTGACGCACGGTCCTCACGCCATCACTTAGAGAGCAGGATCCCTCAGCGGCATGATCTGTCTGATGGGGATGAAGAGGAGCAGTCGAGGGACTGGAGGGATTCTGAACACGACCTGGGCACCTTGTCTATGAAGAAGAACACTAGGAGTAGTAGCTATGACGATGGGCTCATGTCCTCTCCAGGAGATGTTGACAGGCATCAATCAAGGTTGATGATGGGTGGCAGCCAACTGACCAGAAGCACTAGAGAGGATGGGAAAGAGAGTGAGAAGAGCGGCACAAGAGGCAGTACGCTGTGGTCGGTGTTTGGGAAGGGCAATAAAACCTCCACACATGTGAGAAGTGACAAAAATGCTGCAGCATATGGTCAGGCACGTACAGGGACAGGAAGCAGCAGTGGCACCACTCAGGGCACCGGCTCCACATTCACGAGTGCTCAAGTGGGTGAAGGTTTGCGGGCTGGGGGAATCATGCTGGGTGGCATAGCTGCGCGTTTGGCAATGGGTATGGCTTCAAGTTTAAAGGAAGATGCTGAGAAGATGATGAAAAACATTGAGGCTGCAGAGAGAGCCAAGGTGGGAGTCACATGTGCAAACCCTTAACCCTAAACCTTATCTTAGGTCATTACCAACACCAAGCATGGTACACCTAATCTTTCAGGGCCAAAGTCTAAGCAATTAGCTCACTGCTTGTGAGAGAAAGATATACCATCTTCTCAGACCATTCAGAAATGACTGTTTGATTTTATCAAGACGCGTTATGCTCTCCATCCTCCGCATTTGTGGCTGATGCACAAAGTCTCTTCCATCGTTGCAGGCTCTCCAAAGAGCTCAAGAGGCTGCGTTCATTGCATTTCTCAAGGACAAGCGATCAAGCATCCACGCACATACCACTTATGAGCAGCTGAGGGAAGCTGCTGGGACAGATTTAAGGTAAACTCCCCATCACTCTCTGAAGCTGTGTAGGTGAAGATTACAGATAAAACTGAACAGGCAGTCTAAATAGGCCCTCTTGTGTTCTTATTCCTGCATAAGCAATAGTATGACAATGTTCTTATTAAAGGCATATTTGTGACGACATGCAATGTTGTTTGCTTTGTCTGGTTTCTGGAGTCCCCTCAAGTTCACAATGAATGTGTGAATCAGGTTCACACAGATGGATGAGCAGAAGGGGCGCACTGAGTTGAAGCAGTTTGTGGACATCATTGTGGAGGAGGAGCTGAAGGCGCAGCAGAAAGCCAGGCTTGATAAATTGAAAACTGAGCTCAATGATGTTGTCCAGTAAGATGACTTCAATAAGCTAGGACGCTCCTCGCACATTGTGCAGTGTGGTAGGCAGCACTGGCCATGCTGACACATTCAGGATCAAGTGTTGTCTCCTATCAGTAAGCATTGTACTCTCGCTGTAGCTTGTGTCAAGGTGCTAGAGATGCTAGAAAAATGGCTTGCTATCATGTAGAGTTATCAACTTCTCCTTCCTACAGGCCTGAAGATAGCAATGGCTTAAAGGAGTCAGGCGTCAGAAGCAAGGCACTGTATGAGGGAGACATGGTGTCCACCCTGCACTCAGCTGTTAGTGATGGCTTGCACTTGAAGGACCGTGGAGATGTAGAGGGCATGACGGTGGAAGAGCTTGCAGCAAGTGAGGACCAGTTCAGGAGGTTGCAAGCACAGAGAGAGAGGGAGGAGGCAGTGACTGCTTTGGTGGAAGTGGCAGAATCAAGCTTCATGAACATGCTTGCAAGTGAGTGAGAGTTATTCAAGCTGTTGTGTTTGTACTCCTGCCTCTCCCCATGAACATGCTTGCAAGTGAGTGAAAGTTATTCAAGCTGTTGTGTTTGTACTGCCTGTACTCCTGCCTCCCCATGGAAGTATATGATGTGCAGCATAACAAACTGGATGTCATGGATCTTCTCACTAGTCAGTCAATGGCATGTCATAAATCTTCTCAAACACCTTTCTCGCCTTTTATTATGGCAGCGCTCACTCCCACCGTGACACAAGATTCATTGTGGCCTCTGGTGAAGCCGTTGATTGCTGGAGATGCACGGTACCGCGCTGTTGTGCCGGAGTATCGCCGTCAGCAGCTGTTCCAGAAGTTTGTTATTGGTCTGGAGGAGAGAGAGGTGGCAGGGGTTCTGGAGCTGAATGCTCCAACTGTTACCAGGTCGCTTCCTTTGGAGATGGATGGAGACATCATGACTATGGAGGATATAGATGAGGCTGAGGTTGCCCGCATTAATTCTCTGAGAGATGAACAGGTGACCTGATACTGGATCTGTGTAGATCTTACACCTGTAACTGGACACTTGAATGCTTGTAGATCTTGGAAGTGTTAACTGGACAACCGAATGCAAGTAGAAATGTGAGAAGTTGAGTGTTTCATGATGAATGGAGGAAGTGCATGAGGACTAAGTGTACTGATTGTTGTGTGAATCTGCAGGTTCAGTTACGTTCTGAGTATGAAAAGATGGAGGCGAAGCTTCAGGAAATGGAAAGGATGATGAAAGACCAAGAGCTTGTGCGTGAGGGATAAGGTCATTGTTTGGAGTCTGGTGGAATGAAGGGCATGTCCATGAAAGCTTTAAAGGATGGGTCAGTCCCTGGATTTAGCAAGGGCTGAGTTGCCGTTGCACCGCAATTGGGTGGAGTGAGATCAAGTTTCTGTGAATTTGAATTGAAGTCTGAAGCTTACAGGAAGTGAAGCTGACTGTCATAGCTTAAGGGTGAACCTGCAGGTTGATTTATGTGTGTGTGGTCCTACAACCATGGCATGCAGAGCAGCCATCCTTAAAACTTTTTATCAGAGAGAGCATGGTCGCGGTTTTTGTTTTAAATAAGTACATTCCTCCCCTTGTATGTATTTCCAACTCGCATTAAGTGAAGAAAGTGCTGTGATTTTTCCAGCTTATTGCGTTATTTTCTCAACACATCTTGATATAAATGCTATTACAATTGAGTTGTTCATAGGAATGCACTTTGAGAGATTGATTGTATGTAAATTGTTGCTATCAAGTGAGAGTTTTGGAAATGTTTTCCATCGCAACAACAAATACGATATCCATCATGCTGGCACCAAGCTTAAGGGTAGAATTGTACGGCACACTTGTGATATTATTTGGGGCAGCCTCCGTAACTGTCTTTTCGGCGCTTTTACCTCTTCAACCAGCAGAATGGGTAAGTTATATGTGTTCACCAGTCAAGCAGCCGTTTCCTCAGTTGCAGTTCATCACGCACAACATCAAATTTACTAATTTCTTCTTGAAAATCTTATATCGTTGCTCATTTGTTGTTGAATGTACCTCTCTTTCGTGCGCAGCCAAGGTCAAGGCATATGAATTGAGGAATGAGAGCAAATCTGACCTGAGCAACCGATTGAAAGAGCTTAAGGGAGAGCTGGGAGCTCTGCGCGTAGCAAAGGTTACGGGAGGGGCACCAAACAAGCTGTCTAAGATCAAATCTGTTCGTAAAAACATCGCTCGTGTAAACACTGTTTACCGTCAGAACCAGCTGACAGCTCTCAGATCAACAATCGAGGCTGATGCTAAGAACAAGAATGGCAAGGTTGGTTGCCTCATTGCAGAACTTGCCTGACTAGGATTCCATGCTGAAGGGGCAAGCATCAAAGGTCCAAGCTGACCATTGTAATGAACCTTGCTTCACCAGATGTACTTGCCTGTGGACATGAGAGTAAAGAAGACCCGTGCCATCAGGAGACGTTTGACAAAGGCGCAGGTAGGTGCTGAACATGAGGTTTCATCCTCACAGTCTTCGGTCATCCTTGGTTATTATAGAATGCATGAGTGTAGGGTTCTAGCTAGAAGAATAATGCAGTGCTGTAGTTCGCTCTTGCCACCAGTTTTGAAAGTGTTTGTAACACAGCTTTCTACGACTCTGCTGCCATGTTTAGATGTTGATGTTTCTTCATGCATGATGTTCCCTCATGGAGCTTGTCCTACTTTCGCATGTGTTGTGAAGAATGGAATGCATTGGATGCAGGCAAGCAAGAAGACTGAGAAGCAAGCAAAAAAGATTGCTGCTTTCCCTACAAGAAAGTACACCTTGAAGGCTTAGACCCTTATGTGATAAATGTGGCAGAAGCATGTAATGCACCAATTTGTGTGCTCCGATTTCCCATGTCTTACGACCTGTGCCTTTCAATGTCAGAAAGCAAGTAATGCTAACGCTTGTTAATCTCGCCCTTCCATGTGTGGCGCCACCTGTGTGTAACACGTTGACTGGTGTTGTTGAAAGACCCTACCAGCTTTAGGGAAGCAACATCAAAATTTGAGCATGCGCTTGAATTATATACAATGCTCAAAGCCGTAATTTTGCTGAAAATGGAAGTGACACATTCTATGAAAGATCACAGCTCTCCTTCATTATCATGCACATAACGCGGAAAGTACATATGAAGTACAAACGACTACTGAGGGATATTAATCAGACCCACATGTTCTTGCAAAAACATGCAGTGACTGCATGGAATCCGAAGCCAGCAGAAATGCTGGTTCAGTTTCATGTCACAATTCAACATCTTCCAATTCAGCATTTGATAGAGTGCAGCATGGACGCTCTTGATGCACTTCTTGAAAATGACATGACATTTTCAAATTACATGAGTAAAGCTGAAACTGCACAACTTTCAGCTCTTCATTCTGCTGGACTTGTCAAGTGTCACATGCCTCTGTAAGTGATTTGCACACACTCGACACTGATTGACTGTTAGGTTCTATGCACCTGACACTGATTGACTGTTAGGTTCTACGCACCTGACACTGATTAACTGTTAGGTTCTATGCACCTGACACTGATTGACTGTTAGGTTCTACGCACCTGACACTGATTAACTGTTAGGTTCTATGCACCTGACACTGATTGACTGTTAGGTTCTATGCACCTGACACGACTGATTGACTGTTAGGTTCTACGCACCTGACACTGATTGACTGTTAGGTTCTATGCACCTGACACGACTGATTGACTGTTAGGTTCTACGCACTTGACACTGATTGACTGTTAGGTTCTATGCACCTGACACTGATTGACTGTTAGGTTCTATGCACCTGACACTGATTGACTGTTAGGTTCTATGCACCTGACACTGATTGACTGTTAGGTTCTACGCACCTGGCACTGATTGACTGTTAGGTTCTACGCACCTGACACAAATTGTGCCACACTTGACCGAAATGGACTGAGGCCAGGGAGGTATTATGTCACCATAGGGGGGCGTGTGATCATGGTCAGTGAAGTAAGTGTGTTGCATGACGTCTTGCCTCTCTCAAGTTGCTTTCAAAGCAAAGCTTCAAGACTATCCGCTTTGCCATCTCCAAAGGTTTGGCTGCTTGATATATTTGAATTTCTGATGGAGTAGATGGAGACATCCATGATAATGATGTACATGGCCATGCTTGGGTTAATGCTCATCGTGTTCAGGGTTTAGGGTTTGATTCATGCCTGCTGTTGGAGCTCCCAAGTGTGCCCTTTGTTGTCTTTGTCAGTCAGTGACCACTAACACGATAAGATGTTAGTTGCAGAATATTGCAGTTCAGCAGCCTCAGTCGTGATTACTGTGATGACTTGCTATTACTAGGTCCGTCATGTGGGTATGGATGATCTTAGCCGTGGTGATGAGGTGGTGCTGACACTTGCAGACAGAGGCATATTGGATGAGAAAGGGAACCTACAGGAAGATGAGGATGAGCTGGAGAATGTGAGGATGAGGTGTTTTTAAAATGAGGGTTTTTAATGTGTGAAACAGCATGGATGATCATAGTCACCATGAACTCATTTCCCAGTCATAAATGTGTGAAAGAGCATGGATGATCATAGTCACCATGAACTCATTTCCCAGTCATTCTTTAAACAAGACTACTGTTTTCAGTTGTGTCAGGACCTGTGTTTCTGTTTGATATTGTAATCCATTTGCGTCCCTTGTAGTGCTTTTCTTAGTAGCTGTTTTTGTTTCATGTTCATTGGCTGAGACCTTATCCTGGAACTACATCTGATTATTGTAATATGGACATGAGGGCAGGTCCGTATTGCTGAGGAGAGGAAGCGTAAGAAGGCACGAGAAGCTGCAGCTCCCAAGGCTAAGCCCTTGTGGGAGGAAGATGGGAAGATGTGGTTGGAGTTGATAACACTCAGGACTCATGCACCATGCATTGCTTTATCAACAGATACTTGCATAGGTAAACAGGCTTATGCATTTACAAGAGGGTTATTGCTTACAGGGTAATTGATTAGCAGAGTACGAGGCAAAAATAGGTGGACCACACCAGTCTTCGTGTAGAAAACATGCCATTATTATGAGGATACAATTGCACCTAAAGGTCTACTTCAGAGTGAATCACAACCAAATGTTTAACAAAAACTGAAGAACATATCCTGTAGAAAGAGTAGCATCTAGAGCTGCGTGAAAAGACATGAAAGTGTAACAAGCATGAAAGTTTGTTAGTCCTCACAGGTGACTTAAATCAAAGACGCAAAAATGAAGAGATGGTGTAGCATAAAAAATCTGAGCGTGCGTGAGGCGGAGCTCCATTTAATTCTATTTATTTCAAAGAAGTGAAGCACAGCTCCCTCCAATTGTACATACTACTAGATTCCTAAGCTTATCCAGGAATAGGCTAAAGCATATAATAAATGAAGTAATTTCAAGTGCTTGGAGTGTCAGCTTTTGAACTTGCTATGGAGGATGCCCGTGATGGGCTGGACTTTCTTGTGCATGTAAGCTGGAAAATTTTTGACCTCCTCCCGACACAGCCAGGTCACCTCTTGTAGCCTATTCAAGTCAGACAGCAAAGTGCATAATCATGACAATAAACCATTAACTCTAAACTGTAAGCATGTACTCAATTTCTCATGCACTTTCATTTTGTGTCTCAGAATCAACATTTGATTTGTGCTCAGGAAAGATGCAATCAATTGTATCGTCAAGTTATTCAGTTAATATTGCAACAAGGCCCTTTGTCTCCAGTCCTGTGAGTACTAATGGTACAACAATGTCACACTTTGTCTCCAGTCCTGTGAGTACTAATGGTACAACAATGTCACACCACAGCCGTTACTTTCCCACCAGTCTGATATCTCCACGTCAAGAACTGGGCTCTTAGATTCTGTGATAGTTTTGATCTCATCAAACCTAGCCTCCACAAGTTTTCGAATGGGCTTTGTTTCTCCTTGAAGCATGTTTAGGCATTGCTGTTCACACAGGCAGGCAGACATAGGTAGTAAGTAAGCCTAGCTGGATCTAAGCATGGATCTTGTTACAGGCTAGGGTCCTGTAACAAAATCCAAGGGGCCCTTTTATTCCAAAGCTCTTTTTAGACTGAAATGCACAATGTTTAATACTTCCAGTTAAAGTCTGTGTAAATTGAATGCTCTAAAATTATTTTCCAATCACTCACATAGAGTAACGCTATTTGGTGAGCGCAGTACTTGTGATGCTGAGGCACACATGCGTCATGGTACAGCTGGGTGCCCATCATAACCACTTGGTTGAGTAAGGAGATGTAGTTTAAGTACGATGCACCTGCATGGCCATGGAGATAGACTGAACGGTCAACACTGAACAGAGGGGTTGCTTTTGAACGGAGACAAGGGAAAACTGAGACAAATCACAGAAAAAAGGTTGCAGGGTGTGAGGTAGATGATTAGTACACATTTCTTCTCCAAGACCAGCTATTCAGAGTTCCTAAAAGTTGTGATCATATGATCTGTGCCTTTATGATCTGAAGATGAGGTAATGCAATTCTCCAGCTTATTACCAACGTTCTATTCAGCTGGAAGGTTCTATGAGGCTCTAGTCTTAATATCTTACCAGGGTGTTGAGACACAGCCCCAAGTTTTCTATTATCTACAACTCCTTGTTCAAGATAAGGGAAGGCCTCAAAGAGACCCAGCTTTTCTAATACTTTGCTTGGATCCTGTGGCGAGATCTGTTTGCACAGCGTCTCAATCTGTGACAGCAATGACGTAACGCTTGCTTCATCCGCACTCTCCAGAAACTTGTGTACTCTCTCTACAGCAGCGTCTGCGATGGTGCAGAGGCTCAGGAGCTGTGCCATATCCACCTTTGCGAAAAGGGGCTGGTCTAGGCATAATTTTACTGCATACATATGTTATATCGTTAAGAAGTCAAGTCTTCAATGTTGACATGTCAGCGTCATAACTCACCCTTCGGCAGTGAATTATAGGCTAGCTCAGGAATCACAAGTGGGGGCGTCAGAAACGCTGAGGGACACTGCACAATCATGTCCAAAGTATTATGACTCTCCGCGCACACCCATAAGAGACTATGTTTGGAGATGTACGACATACATTTCTAATGTACGAAGTAAAATTGGTGTAATGTCGATTTTTTTCTTTTAGACTACAATTCAGCATATTAAAAAATACGGGTAGTTCTTGGTCTTATCCCTCAACTTCCGTCGAAGCGCCATTTTGAAGGAGTTGCGTAGTTTCTAAGGCCAAGAGATCCTGATTTCTTGCCTGAACCAAATGAGCTTTCATGCATGCATACAGTTCCAATGACTGTACACTCAAACAAGCCGTGAATGTTCTTCGCCTCGCTAACTACTATAAATACAGGATCTTCGCAGCCTAAACCGTAAATAATATATATAGTAATACATTAATATATAGTTATATATAGTAATATGTGCATCATGTCCACCTTCTTGTTATGAACTGCATTGATAGCAACACAACTACAAATTAAATCTACAAAAAGGGGGGGTTTACCCACAGTGAGCTCCTGCTTGTGCCAAAGGCAAGTAGCATTTGACAGCAATCGCCAGGAAGTGGTATCATTCGCCTAGTATCATAAGCTCTTGCCCATATTCCATTACCTGAGCATTGATGAATGAACTTCAGTCAGCACATAAATGATCATTGTTCCATCACTCAGCAAAGGACAAGTTACAGAAGAGAGCTCAACAAGACAACTGAACTTTGACCTGAGACTGTGACTGTGGAGGACAGGTTGAACTCAACCCTTTTTTGCCTGATTCTAGGGCCTTGTCAAGTAATTATTGCTTCTACTCAGCTATGATGAGGCTCTGCTATATCTTGAGTTCAGGATAATGAAGTGAGCTGCTTTAGTTTAAAAAATGATTCTTTAGACCTTTGCGCAAACTATGTTTAAGAAGGATTCTAAGCTTCTAGTTAACTATTGTACTTTTTTATTAAATCTTTGGAAAGTGATTGTGAGAAATATCGCCTGTAGGCGTCAATAAGAAAAATAACAGACGATAAATATCTTGAAGGTGAGACATTTAAAAGGCAGAAGAGCAAAATGTACTGCTAGTTACAAGGAAATCCTAGGGTTTAGGGTTTCCTGAAATTGTACAACTCAAAACCATAATGCCAATTTGAAGCTTAGGCATCTGAAGCTGTGAACACATAACCAGGAAACCACACTCTGCTGATCATTTATGATCATTTGTCTTGTCTCATATACCTATGAGGTGTGGAGAGTGTGGCCTGACATAAAAATATTGCCAAAACAATGTACAACCTTTTGAGCAACTGCTATGATGTTCAGCAGGAGCAATTGCAGTGGGATGGAACCTAATGCCAACAAAATGATACTCAGATGAGATCAGCATAAATTTCTGGATCCAATGTCAGCAAATGCAACTTTCTGAATCCAATGTCAACCAATACCGGACATTACATTCAATGTACCTCGTTGCCATCACACGCAAGCTTCTATTTCTGGAAAGTTGAAAAATATGTCTTGATGCATTCAGCACCCTCTTGCACGACTGCATACTCTATACACCATTATTAGCAATGACTAAGTGAAGGAGTGCATCCACAACCCTACAGCTGCCTGTCCTCCTTTTGGATATGTCAATCCCTGCAAAGACTGACTTCACTGTGCCTAATCAGTCCCATCATGATACCTAAGTGCATCTAAGTCCCTTTGGCACATGGTAAGACCTTGCTCCAGCTTCTGCTGTTGACTGGAGCATTCCTCCAAGCTCCGTGTTCGTTCCGCGACTGCATACATGGCCTTGTACTTGGCTGCCTTCTCCACCTCTTGTCGCTGTTGCAAAGCCTTGATGAGGCTTTCTTGGGAGGCCATGTTTACTTCCGTTTTAAGCCTTGTGCTCTGTACTGAAATTAAACGCTGCTTCAGCGTGTCTATTTCCTCTTCTTTCAAGGCAAGCTGCAAAGAGAAGCAATCAAAAGGATTATTTGAATTCTAAACAGCACATATTCTCAGGCGCACACCACAAGTGCTTTGTATCATACTTTATACAAGGCACGTCACGTCTAGTCATGGGTATGAAGACATGTACCAGAAGACGAGGTTGTTCACTTGAAACACCTCATGAAGCTTCCGGAGAATCTAAGAGGGAGCATGTCCTCAGGGGGGCTATACTAAGCTCACAATTCACAAGCTGCATTTTTTTGGAAAATACGACTAGTGTCAATCTTACCTCCATCTCTAGCCTTTGGCTTTTCGTCAAGTCAACATCTTTCCAGCTGCGCTTTCCCAAGACCTGCCCAAACAATATTGACAGCAAAAGAAACATGAGCATTTGAATTTGAAAGCCTTTTAACATTTATGGCTTGTTTTTGCCTATAATTTTCTTGATGACTGTACCTGTTTGCTCTTGACCAGAGTCAGACAGGGCGATACAGATTTGTGGAGAGACTTAAAAATAACTTATCTAGTCTAAGACGTTGATGATTGAGGCCTCTACTTTTATTCTTACTGTAGATGCTGGTGCTTGAGGAGCTGTTGCATCTCCAATGCCCTGCACTCCGCTGTAATATGAGTGTTGCCTGTCCTTGTATGCCAAGAAGAGGAGAATACTGCCAGCAGGGGGCAGGATGATATCAGGAGAACACAATGCTTGCACATGTTTCAATGCTAAAGAGTATCAATTTGCATAAGACATAATCTGATTAAAAATTACTCACCATGCAAGCAGTCCCATGGCAGCTGAGATGGTGGTCCCACTCACGGCGGGCATGTACTGCTGATGAGATCCATGCTTAGAGGACGGTCGAAGTGGTGACGATATAGAAGGCAAGATACCAGCGCTGTTTGATCTGTCAAGGTAAAGTTGCCGAGGCGTCATCACGAGTAGACAACGCTGTTATGGTCTTTTTCGTGCTACCGGAAATGGGTAATGTAAGATGCCTTTCAGATGTATGTATGCTATCTTCCGTTGATATTTCTAAACAACTCTTTACTATGGTGTTAACGAGTAGAATGGAGCGCAAGGCGTTTTATGCGTCTTATATCAATCCCTCATATGCAGATCCTTGTGTTAAATAATTCACCCAGAATGATAGAAATCGAATGAATGAGTCCAAGCTCTCGCTGAGAATAGATCATTGCTGGCGAGCGCACACCCGAGTCTGTTATTGTTAGTGGCGGGCGTCGACATTTCAGTACATTTCTGCCCACATGTGCACACCTTCAAGGGCGCATGGCGGCTAAAAGGCATGCACCTAATCACTGTCAACCGAACAATGTCTCGAGCGAATGAGTGGCGAAGTGCAACCCATGCTTTATGCATATTTTATTTCTACCATCGCAACTCTCGCCACAGATTATCCTCAAATGGCATTTTATCTGGCACAAAACGGCTGCTGGTTTTTGATTAATTGCACTAAGGGCTAACAGTGTTCGAGGTCAATCTTGCATGTGGAGCGTTGTTGACAATGACCAAACAGTAATAATGCTTCAATTATTCTACAGCCAATTGGTGGGTACAGGTCATTGCAAAGATGATTATGGCTATTTCTGGAGTGTAGCAGGTAGGATTATGTGCTTGCATAGTACAACATAGTAGCTATATGTATTAATTCATTCCACCTAGTGCATGAAGTGCTTGCATAATGTTGATCAAAACAAGCAAAATATATGCCATAATCCAGAATGATGCTGGAGCAATCAACGCCTTGGTGGTTTAGTTACCATTATGAGTTTTGGTGCTTTTTTCCTTTATAACTATAATGTGCTCTATGAATGGCATACCCATATTAAAAAGACATAGAAGCATGAAGAGGTACTAAAAATGTATGTACAAGTATTTAAAGATAAACAATAAGCAGTAATCAAAACATTTGACAGAAACATGCAAGAAACAGTCCTTGATAAATAATATCATGGGCAACAAAATGTTTGCAGAAACTGTGGGCTGGTTGGGCTGAAAATTCTCAATGCCATCCTCTTAACATTGCAAGATGTAATGTTTCTTCGCTATCAAAACTTGCCCTTTTCAGGTAATACAGGGTTTTACTAAATTACTGTACATGACATTACTGTGTTAAAGTCAGTTATATAGAGGACCTCTCATGATGGCATACAAAGCCATCAATAAACCTCACACCATCCGTTGATATGAGATCTTCAGATTATCTTGCAGCTGTTCAGAAGTTGCGCCTGTTCCTTGTCTGCCAGGAATCAGATGTAGCTGAGGTAAACCCTAAGTGATTTAGCTACGTAGCTGAGGCCCTCCTTTGATCATACGCTGAACAGCCTCCTCCCCAACATATTTACTGCCGTCCATGAACTTGTCAAAGTTCTGAAATCAAGTACATTATGCATAGAGTGATGATCAGTCATTCTTCTGGACACAAGCTACCTTCAACCCATGTAGAGGATCAAGTCATTTTCAAATCAGCTGGTTTTGTACTTACCTCAGTCTTGCAAGTCTCCCAAGTTATCATGCGCACATAACATGGATTGCCTTAGAATACTATGCAATAAGCACGTTTTGCAAGAGTACCAGTTCCTAAAGCTTTCTTCACGAGTTCAAGTCTCAAGAAAAGTTCAAAAAGCATGTATGTTACAAGTAACTCCCTTATAAGGATTTTTAGCATGGTGAGACTTTGTGCAAGAGAGAGGATGAACTATGACACTGTTTCCTTTAAACCATTCCAGCTGCCTACCTTATGGAACATGGTGCCAAGATTATGTAGTTTTGCATCAAATTCTTCTCTGTTCTTCCAGGACATTTCTGGCCTCAGGACAGAGGAAGGCACGCCACTGCACTGTAAAGGTACGTCCAACCCAAACACTAGGGTCCTCTCACACTCAGCCTGTAGCAGCTCCCCAGAATGTATGGCATCCACGATGGCACGGGTGTGAATCAAGCTGATCCGATTCCCCACACCATATTGCCCTCCAGTCCAGCCAGTGTTAATGAGCCACGCAGTAGTGCCATGCTTCTGCATCTTCTCCGAGAGCATGGCTGCATACTTCATGGGATGCCAACTGAGAGCATTCAACGCAATGAACAGTGTTGTGACAAATGTATTCACTCATAACAATCAAACCCTGCAATACAAATCTTTGCACTACAGCCAAGTTTGGCGCTAGAGTGACAACAGCTCTCCTTAAAGTTCACTGTGGTATGAAATTCCATACTTACGCAAGGAAAGCTGCCCCAAAGCATGCACTGAACGTAGCTTCTGGCTCTGTCACACCATGTTCTGTCCCGGCAATCTAAAGAGACATACAAGCAACCCACAGCCTTGTGAATGATTCGATTAATGACGGCTCAGCACAACTGCTGTGGACAATGCCCCACATTAATGACTATTGCCACAGTTATCACAGCTGGAACAACAACAAAGAAAAGATCCTGACTTAACACAAGAGGTAAACATTTAAAGATATTGTTTTAAGACACAAGTGGATTGTGAGATGAAAAATAGATGAAACGTAGCTGATTACCTATGATTGAGGAGAGTAGGTAGCTGATTACATATGACTGAGGGTAGTAGGTATGCATCAGACTCACCTTTGCAGTGTAGCCTGACACAAACCAATACATTGCTTGCTCCAGGGTCAGCTTGCTAACAGGAGGCAGCACACCAAAGGCATCGCAGCACAGTAACATGATGTTTCTGCAACATTGCAGCACAGTAACATGATGTTACTGCAGAATGCCTTCGAGCAGGAAGGCTCATCTGTAATCATTGTTTGAAACTGATGTTCTTCACAAGCATTTCTTCAAGCAAAAATATAGACACGATGATCAATATGATAGAGAGATAAACAACATCTGAAACTATACTACAGGGGAACAATGTTTTGGGCCATCTTAATGAAATAGGATTTCAACAAAACAACATGCGATGACCTCCCTTGTCTCTATCATCTATCCTGGGATTTTCTCTCACTTGGGTTGAGGACCAATGCAAGGAATTTTTGCATTGGAGATAAAGTCGATGGGGTAGCTGGCCCGGGTGTTCTCAGTATAGAGCGTGCTCTCATACTTGATTTGAAGTGTTTGGGGATCATACTCTATGTTCTCTAAGACAGTCCCGAATCGGATAGCCTGGAAGATCTCGGGCTCTTTTTCCTCCTGCTCATCACATCAATTAAAAAACTCACGCTTATCAGCAAATATTACCTAGTTTCTGCAAATAGACCTCAACTTACTAATATCATGCATAATTAATTGATGCATAACAGTGCCAAAAAAGATTGACTTGAATCATGCTAGTGCATGATGCAAGTTTGCATGCCCACAGGTCACATGCATGTCATTTTGGGGCAGAAAATATGTTACCATCATCTGGATTGACAGTACAGTACAAATGTTGCTATCATCTGGATTGACAGTTCAGTACTTATGGCAGTACAGTACCATCTCAGACCCCTCTAACAATCATTTCCTCACTTGAAGGTTGATGCATTTTGCGTAGCAGCCACCCTCAATGTTGAACACACCGTCTTCACCCCAACAGTGTTCATCATCACCAATGAGAGGACGGTGAGGATCAGCGGACAGCGTTGTTTTTCCAGTCCCTGAAAGGAGTCAAGACCAGATGTGGAAGCTACATGGAAGCTTGTACAAATTCAAAGCATCACGCAGCTCCCTGGCAGCTACCACTGCTGGTGCCCCAGGTTGGTATCCTTCAGCACTATGGATGATAATTGAGGGAGCTGCGCTTATTTGATGCTAACACAATCCGCAACACTCCCTCCTATCCACCGCAACAATCATTGCATTATGCAGTCCCCAAAAAACTCTCTCATGAGCATGTTCTCATACAGAAGGGCAGGGATTTCTAGACGCCCAACAATGTTTTACCTGATAACCCAAAAAATAATGAGACATCCCCTTGAGGCCCAACATTGCAGCCAGAGTGGAGTGAAAGGATGCCCTGGAAACAGAAGGGTCAACTTCATTGTGAGTACTCCATGATCCCATATTACCACCCTCAGAACACATGCTCATGCCAACACTCAGCCATAAAGTGAACCAGAGGTCCTGCTGGAAATCAGGCTCCAAAAGTGATGATGTGGGAAGAACATTACTACACTTCTCAGTAGTACTCACAGCCACGGTGACACCCACCTGAATGTGCTCACACCCTGTGACTAACTAACCCTCACCTGCTTTGGCATCCAATAATTCATCAATGTGAAGACTCCTTTCTTCATTTCTCCAGCGTATTGTGTGCCTGTATAAACAAGAATGCATTCATCCTGCATGAAAAACATTTCCAAATTTCCACGTCCATTCAGGTCAAACATCCAAATGCAGCAGGGCAGCTATTCCTTATGAGTTTTGAGGCGTAGGGAGCACTTGGGCTAGCTCTACTAACAGCTTCCTCCGCACCAAGGATGATCATCTCTCCTCGTTTCAGACTGATGCTCACGGAGGTATCAGAAGTATTGGAGGGGATGCTCTGATCTGCGGGGACCTCCCCTGCATGCAATTCATTTCGGTCTCAGGCATGCTGCCTTATCGTAAAATTGGCAGTAGTGCTTAAAAATGCAAAATTATACTTCAGGGTGTCCCATGGAAAACTTCCATTCAATGCAGTTCTTCTCCTTGAGACATCATGATGCATCATGGTGTGTCAGTTGCACAATCATTCTTTCAAGACCTTGAAAATCTTGCAGTTGTTGCACAAAAAGCCTCATTAAGCAGCCCACAGGAACTCACCTGC
Organism: Chlamydomonas eustigma; assembly: GCA_002335675.1. NCBI lineage: Eukaryota > Viridiplantae > Chlorophyta > Chlorophyceae > Chlamydomonadales > Chlamydomonadaceae > Chlamydomonas > Chlamydomonas eustigma. Next base: position 93,062 of record BEGY01000047.1, on the reverse strand, counting down.
ATTGTATATTGTAAAGTCGGGCTCCCCAAATGTCTCCAACTCCTCTGGAGTGGGTCTAATAAGCATGTTGTGCATAAACAATGCGTGGTAAGGCCGCGTGCACACAACCCGGATCTTCATCCTGGCCTGAATGGTAGGAGAGCACAGGTGGAAGGGTGATGTGTGAAAGATGTGTGAAAGAGGGAATAGAAAAAGTGCCTGGAGACAGCATGCTTGTGCGATCTAGTAGCTTAAGAGATTTATTTTGATGTGCCTGATTTTACAGGCATCTAAGCAGAGGAGCTACTACCCCTTCAGAATCTTATGCTGGTTTGGAATCTTGAACATCTTAAGGAGTGTACCTACTACTTCGTAATTTCATTTGCTTACTTCTTTGTCCCAGTTGGCAAAGGCATCAACAATGAAAACCATCTTTCCGCTTTTGATGTAGTTCATTGCTGTAGCCCTGTTTGCCAAGAAGTCTGTCTCAGAGGTGGGGTAATTTGGTGAGCCCCCACCCCACCAGATATCATTGACAGACTCGGCTTCCTGAACAACGCGTTTGTCCTTAGGGCTCCTTCCTGCACATTATTGCCCAGCAGTTATGGAGGGCTTAAACATCAAAAAATGTGAGTAATCCTACAACTACGTTGAAGCAACCATAAGTGCTGCAATTGCAAGAAATTCAAAAACTTCATCTAGAGCAGGGACATTTGCTCGCAAGCTGTTCTGCTGATGCTGATCAAGAATATTATTGCAAGTAACAAGGAGCTGACAATCATGACAACATCATTGTGTGATGGTAATTTCCTAAGTTGAATGGCTTAGGAGATTAGGACACTCACCAGTTTTGCCGTATGACCTTGCAGCAAGGGCGCCAGAAGAAACTAGACTTGTGTCTGGCTCATGTTTCAAGGCGAGCTGACAATACTCGGCAACAGTTAGATTTCTGCGGTAAGGTTGAATCACTCGTAGTTAAGATAGTATTTTTTAGACATTACATCGTCCAGAACAATGTGGAGGAAGAAGCGAAGGCACTGACCTGAACACTTGCTGTGAAGAATTACTAAATAATCCATCGTTATATATATTGGAACTTGAGGGATTTTGTCCTTTTAGAAGTTTTGCATGGTGATGCAGTGATTTTAAGCCACTTAATTCGGGTGCAGTCGCTGTCGTTGTTGAGTAATGTACACGTCACATATAATGTAAGCAGCAACGTGTGGGGGCGGGTACAAAAAATTACCAATTATGCAAGAAATTACCTTCATCTTGAAATTTCTTTATTTTGACACCTAAAAAAAAGTGGAGACATGTCAGTTCGTAGGTGTCCATTTGAAAGCATGTAGAGTTCAAGAATAGTACCGTGTTAGAAGCACGCAAACATATTTCATCTGCTGTTTCAATTATCTATAAAGAACTACGTACACACAGCGGGTCACACTTCGAACCACTGAATATGGTAAGATGGACACGCGTACTCACTAGGCGCTTGTGCAGCTGTTATAGAAATCGTAGAGCGACTCCTAATTGGTGCTGCTCTGTAGAACATGGAGACTCTGGCAAAGGAGAAATGAGTCGGTAAATGCACACTTGCATCGACTGACGACAACACGGCGTTCCGAATGAGAGCTTGCATTTAAGTTGTCAGTAAGATATTCCTGTAATGTGCATTGAACATTCAGTACACGAATTTAATTCCAGCACAGTTATGGTTTAGGGCTGAGTCATAGTCGTGACTCAGCCAAAGTTTATGCGCTGTATGTTCTTAGTATGAAATTCATAACACCTACTATCACATGCAACCTCGTTTTCTTATGGTTGACCAGAATAAGCATCAAAAAGGTTTTTTGCACTCTGAAGTGCAGAATTTTGCACAAGCATGGACGCTGTACAAACAATCTTTATTTGCAATAACGCATTTTTGCCAGCGTGCATAATCTTGCCTAATGACTGATGGAATCTTCCTAGGATATTGCTTGCTGCTCACTGGCACTGTCCTCGTCATCACAATATCTATTATCATTTGTCAAGAAAAGCTCTTAATTTTCGGCGACGCCCCAATCCTGGGGGCGGAGCCCCCATGTTCACACCGTGTCCGTGTGTGTGTCCGTCCGAGTTGACTGGCACTTCTGGCCGCTAACTATTGAAGCGCTACAAATATGTTTTGATTTTAGCTTCTAAAAGCCTTATTTTATCACGGTCAACGCGCATGCAGTGAGGAACTGGGATGTTAATCTACACGACTGTAGATGAGCACTCTTTGCGTGTGCGTTTGATTAATACAATGTGCAAAAAAGTAAATTTGATTCAGTTTGAATTTCTAGATCTCAAAGACGTTGTGACTGAACCTGACACATTATCAATCCAGATCAACCCAGCGTTGATACATTTGCGAATGAGTATTGAGTATATTTTAACCACTGCATCCTCTTGCATAATGTTAACTACACTTACAGTTTTGATTTGTACCTTTTTGCTTTTTACATTCAGCACTGACATGCGTCGCCGTTTTTCGTGCTACGATTCTCGAACTAGTCAGCCTGCAATCTGCACACTCCTGTTGCTTACGCCCCACGCTGTCTTATGCAGCATGTTTGATTTTATTCAAGTGTCATTGTAGAGTAGTTGTTGCAGTAGTGTGTACGGCAGTGTGGACCGTCTCTTTGAGTTCTTGCTGTTCTCTGCTCTTAGTCGATCCAGTTGTAACGGATTCGCCTTCCGCTCAGAATAACGATAGGTTATGGGCCTCCGAGCGCTCGTGCGTTCTACTCTGGAGGTGTGATGTGTGTGTAGCTGGTCACTGGGTTGGGTCGAGGTAGTCGAGGATCGACGTCTCATTTTGGAGTTTTGATCTGAGTAAAGTCGGCGGGGAGAATGAAGAGCTGCGAGAAATTGTACGTGACAGGAGAGGAATTCAATTGAAGAGAAATGATATTTGTATGAAATGGGATTAGCTTCACTGGACCTGTGAGGTGTAAGACGTGACGCAGGTAGTTAGACCTGGACAGTTCTCTTACAGCAGGTAGTTAAACGCAGTAGATTGCATAAATCAAGGTTCCTAAGATCGGTTTAAAGCCAATTGAGATGACCTCGTCCGTGTACACGTGAATCTTCTCAGTAGTTGAACCAATGAGATATGGTGACCTCATTGTTGGATTTCATGTTTGATACAAGCACGGTTGCTTGCATGTAAATCGTTTCTTCTTTGACTTGTTGACAATATTTGTGATGGAGTTCGAATTGAGTAGTTTGGCTTTCGATTCTTGGATTTTATGTATTTTATGGTGGTACTCATGGCAGTGAATTTGCTGTGGCTCTCTCATGTGTCATGGTTGGTTGGACCAGATCATGGTGTTGACAAGAATGGTAGATTGAAGTTGTTTTCACCCATGGTAGGATCTGGAACCCGGGGAGTGTAATCTTCATTGTTTTTTGAGTTCTTGGAACTTTTTCAGTTAGAGATTTGTGATTGTACCTTTTGCATTTTCTTAGTTTCGATCAGGTGGTGTTACCATACCTGCTCGAGGGGGAGTGTTAGGATATTGTAGGGTTCATATTAGGGTATATGTTCCTTATATTCTATCCTGTGGTATGCAGTGCACCAGTTGCATGTGCATTCACCACAGTTAAGCATTTATTCGTTGTACCCCCCTATCTTAGACTAAGAGATGTAACCAGTTGCATGTGCATTCACCACAGAATCATAGGTTATGGGCCGCTCACGTTAACCTCTGCACTCACGGGATTTCAGTCCAGGGATAGCTACATCTAGTGCGAAGATATAGGCACTTTGAAGGATGTCAACCGATAGGGATCTAATTTCTGCGGTGAAATTGCTGAGTCTTACAACGAGCAACTGGGTAGAATGGAATCTGAAATTTAGGCAAGTGTGCGACTTGCAAGAGATTAAAGAGGAAAATGTTTGATTGCGGAGGGTGATATCCTACTCGGATCTACTACAGAGACCATTTTCGGTTATCTCGGACACCGAAAATAGTAAACGAAATGAGAGGAAGTTAAAGGCATTCATCCTCCTCCACATTGACACAGCCTCCCTGGGAGGTTACATCACTCAGTGGGAAGAGGTAGTAGAGCAAGAAGATGAACGGTCAGGGGGGACATTGAATCAAGCTCATCTGTTGTGGTTGAGGGTGCAAGCCCACTTCATGGACAGAGAGTCCGCACAGGTGCAGGTCTATCTCCGAGAGTTGAAGTCAATAAAGAAGATGTCGAGCATGACAATGGAGGAGTACATCACAAGGATAAGAACATTTAATAACAAGATCAGATCTGCAAATCCGGCATATGTCTTAAATGAAATGCAATTGACTAATGTCATGACTGAAGGGCTACCTTCAGATTGGGAGATGTTCAGGCAGGGTTTGAGAAGCAATGTCAGTGTGCTGACGTTTGGGCAGCTGGATTAGCTGGAGAATAAGTTGTTGAATGAGGAAGGGATCAAGATTGCAAGGCAAAGGAGTGAAGGTGTGAGCTTCATGGCATCATCCTCAAGAGCTCAAATGCAAGGTGGAAGTGGAGGTGCTCATAGGCAGCAGTGGAATGACAGACCATCTCCATCACCTCAGCAACAACAGTATCAGCAACAACAGCAACCTAGAGGACCTCCACCCCAGCAACAACATAGGTGGGAGCAAGAGGGACCTCGGTGGTAGAGAAGAGACTTCACTAAAATGGTTTGTGATCATTGCCAGACTATGGGACATGGGTGGAGAAAATGCCCATACATAGGGAAGGCACCTCCAAGAGCTCAACAGCCAGCACAACCAGTTGCACATGGAGGTGGAGGAGGTGGTCCACATGGAATGGTTGGGCTACTAGTGTCTGTTCCAAACCATCAACAACAGCAAGGTGCCAGCTTTTGATAGAAACGACCATCAAGATGCAGTCACAATGCCACATGTGCCGCCTACCAAGTGGATAGTGGATACAGGGTCCACCAGGTCAAACACACCGTACAGGGAGCTTCTTCATGACTACAAGCCAGTGCAAGAGAAGGTGTGGGTTGTAGGGGGCAGGACCATGGCAGTTGCAAGAGTGGGAACTCTGCACTTGGACATCAAGGTGGGAGCACTCTCGGAAATGTGTTTTTATCTGGAGTGTATATGGGGGCTATCTGACCATCTGAAACCTATATAGAGCGTATCTAAAACGTATCTGTAATTCAGATAGATATCTAAATTGTATCGGATGTCTAGAGAGTATCTGGAAAATGAGATAAATGTCTATATCAATTTATATCCAGATACGTCGGATACAATTGAGAGCACTGCCAGATAGAAATGGGATATTGCTCCATGCTCCCCGAATTGTCTCTCCACCTTTATTACCTTCGCCACTCGCTGCTATGGCGGATAAGACTATTTATGTAATATTTATGTGCTAAAAGACATTATTGTATTTAGTACGCGACGAGGCAAGTCCACAATCCAAGAGGGAAGACCCTTCACATCTGTGCAAATATTAAATAATGACATAGGAATGTACATCATCGAGAGGAGATGCACATGCTGGTGGTGCCAGGTGTGAATCATGTGCCTGGGAGTGTGTATAACCTTCTGTCTGGGCATGACCTTCATAAAGAGAGAATTGCTACCTTCTGCTTTAAGCCAGATGCAGAGGATGGAGAGTTGAGATTACCAGCAGGGCATGGGATGAACATAGGAGCTCATTTGGTGGATGTGCCGTGGGTAGAAGGGAGTTACCAGCTCACAGGTCAGCCTGTTTATCCTCACATGGAGTATGAAGAAGTTTCCTTGGTCAACAGGGCAGCAAGGGAGCAAAGGGCAGCTCAGCAGTTGCATGAGGCCATGGGTCATCCTTCACATGAAGTGCTTGCCAGGGGCTTGAAAAAGGAGCAGTAACGGGTGTGAATGTCAATCCTGCAGTGGTAAGGGGTTTGCCAGGGTGTGCAGAATGCTTGCAGTCTAAACAAACCAAGAGTACTTTTGGTGAGTCTGCTAGGTCACCAGTGTGGAAACCAGGAGAGTGTCTGAATATAGATCTCTGGGGCCCAGCTAGAGTAGCAGCATGGCAGGGAGAGGAAATGTTCTTGGGGATGAAGGACAGTTCTTCAGGATTCAGTATTGTCAGCCTAATCAAAAGCAAGGAAGCTTCAGAGGTGTTACCCAAGATCATTGAGCTTCAAAAGTTTATGGAAAGGCAATCAGGGAACCCCACCAAGGTCATCAGGAGTGACAGGGGCAGGGAATTCCTTAACAGCAGCTTGGGTCAGTACTGCAAGGAGGCAGGGATAAAACAAGAAGTGTCAGTACCACACTCTCAAGAGCAGAATGGTATCGCAGAGAGATTCAACAGAACTGTGATGGAAAAGGTCAGAACTCAGCTGGCCAGCTCATGCATGGATAACAGATGGTGGGGGGAGTGTCTATACTGCAGTGTGGAACAGATGAACAACCTTCCCTCCTCCATTCATGAAGGATGCCTCACTCCCCACCAGGTTTTTTATGGCCATGCACCACCAGACATCTCCAGGTTCAAGCCATTTGGGGCAGTAGCCTATGTGTTGAAGCTTCCTAGGCACGAGGAGGGAGCTGGCAAGCTGGACCCAGTCAGCATGCAGGGAAGGTTAGTGGGCATGAGTGCAATGTCTAAGGCATACAGGGTTTATGTGCAAGGACATGGGGTGGTGGAGTCATGCCATGTAAGATTCCAGGTAGATACTGACAGGAACAGTGATGACATGATTGCTGTGGATGTGAGCACTCAGACAGGGCACTTGGATCATGGTGATGCCCATAATGATGGTCTCATTCAACTAGTACCAGAGGATGCAGATGCAGAGCAGATCCTGGAAGAGCAGATACTTGTTGACGAGGCTGCAAATCAGCTTACAGAACTTCCTCCAATTGACACAATGGAGATGCAACTGAGGAGAAGCAATAGGGCACACAAAGGTCCAGTCAGGTTGAGTCTTCTTGCAGCAACCTATCCAGGGTCTTTGCGTGATCCACCTAGGACCTTCCATGAGTCCCAGCTAAGGCCAGATGCGCTTGAATGGCGAGAAGCCATCAGGGTAGAGAAACAAAGCATGGATGATATGCAGGTGATGAGGCCTGTCAGCTATGTTCCAAGAGGGGTACAGGTGTTGAGATCTATGCATGTCTTCACACTTAAGAAGGATGAGTCAGGGAATGTTCTTCAACACAAAGCTCGGCTAGAGATTCAGGGGAACATGCAGAAGCAGGGTAGTGAGCAGCTAGAAGTGTGGGCACCAACCAACAAACAGCCTTCCCTCAGATTTTTGCTCAGCATTGCAGTTGAACAGGAGATGCACCTACATCAAATGGATGTGAAGTCAGCATTTATTAATGCTGAGCTTGATGAGGATGTTTATATTCAGCTTCCCCCTGAGTTGGAGACTAGGGGAGACAGACAAGTCTATCAGCTGCAGAAGGCAGTTTATGGTTTGAAGAAGGCACCTAGGGCTTGGTACAACAAGCTGAAGGATCTCTTGGCAGGGTTGGGGTATCAACAGTCAGAGGCAGATCCAGCTGTATACTTTCAATTCGTGAATGGGCAGTTAGAAATCATCTTGACTCATGTAGATGATTTGCTCATTGCAGCTTCTGATCTCAACAGAGTGCATTGGGTAAAGGAGCAGCTGAAGGGTCTAGTTGACATCAAGGACATGGGACCTGCCAGCTACTACTTAGGCATGGAAATCAGCAGGAAGGATGGCAAGATTCTGTTGACTCAACACAAATACACTCGAGAATTGCTCGAGAAATTCTCACCAATGGGGCTGCGGGGGAGAGACAGTCCTCTTGAGGACAAAACTCAGATATCTAGGACTGCTGGTGTGAAACTAAATGAAGAAAAGGCCAGCCAGTACAGAGAGACAGTGGGAGCTTTGATGTACCTGCAGACTAGCACCAGACCTGATCTAGCTTATGCAGTGGGATTGCTTGCTAGGTTCTTTCAGTCGCCTACAGAGCTGCACATGGATCTTTTAACGTCTGTGATGAGGTACTTGCAGACAACTCAGCATTTTGGGATTGAATTTGGGGGAGAGAAGCATACGGGCTTGGTGGGTTTCAGTGACAACAGCTACAGTTCTGATGTTGACAACAGGAGATCAACCACTGGCTATGTGTTCACATACAATGGAGGTGCTGTGTCTTGGAGCAGCAGGTTGCAACCCACAGTGGCTGTATCTACCATGGAAGCAGAGTACATGGCTGCTTCAGCTGCTGCTAAGGAAGCTCTATGGCTAAGGAAGCTCATGTGTGAACTGCAAGTGTCAGACAAGCCAGTACATATCTGGGGAGACAATCAATCTGCCTTATGTGTTTTAAAGGATCCTATCAGCTCAGCAAGGAGTAAGCATATAGACACCATGCACCACTTCGTATGGGAGCGCATTGAGATGGGTCACTTATCTTACCAATACATCAGTACTACGGACATGGTCGCAGACATCATGACCAAATCCACGAAGATCCAGGTGTTCCAGAAGATGAGGAATTTGATGGGCCAAGTGGACTGGTCTACTTGACTGTTTTAGCTGTTAGCCTTGCTTGTTTGCTTGCCTGCCTAAGTGTTTGAGTTGCTTGAGCTTCAATTGTCTTCTTTTTAAGTAGTGTGGGTAGCCTGTCTTTAGTTTTTCTTGTCAGGTTTGCTGGTTTTTCTGAGCTTTCTGTTTGCGCCATGCAGGCCTTTGAGCATGTGTGAAATCCACAACAATGTAAAAATGCACCCCATGTGCCTTTGTTTCCGTACACACATGAGGAGGGGAGATAGCATACATTCTTGAAAGCCAATTGGATATTATATCATGGCAACTACAGAGCAATAAGATGCAAAGCTTCATTGTGCACAGCTCTCAAGTTTTGAATGACTACCACCTACTCGATAATGTTTGTTGCTAGAACAAACATTACTCAGGGTAAAATCATGAGGTCAGACTAGTCTAGTCCTAGATACGTAAAATACAGTGAATTAGACGCTAGCATCTGGTTACTTAGCAGCATAACAAGGAAATGAAGCAAAATAGCAGAAATATCTTTCATCAACTTTGTTAGGTGTTATTAGATATCTACTATTTGACAAATTATATGCTATGGTCATATTATGAGAATTAGCATTTAAACTAGCATTTCAGTCAAAATCGCTATTTCTTGAGAAATGACTTCGTACGTAGGCAATGATTCCACACTTCTTTTCTACAATGCATTCGGAGAAAAGGCACCGACAAGCGTGCTATAAATTTGCACAAGAATTGGAAGTCTTTTATTTCAGGGGCTGGCCAGTAGGCATTTCAAATTCCAGCTAAGAGTACTTGCAGTAGAAATGGTGCAAAGACATCAGATCCTTGCCCTTTTAGTGTCAAAGTTTTCCAAACAATATTCTTTCGTTTCGTTAACATTTTGACATCCAGAGATATTTGTCTACCTTACCTTGTTTCTATGGCTCAAAATGTCCGGGACTTGATATTTCCAGAGGCTGAAATGCAAGAAGCTTATAAGAATATTGAACCAGCGCAGCCATCAAATAATGCTGCACTGGAACAACGATTCATGAGGTTACTCCCAGACCTCCCGAAAGAGGACGAAGAACTGTTAAATGAACATTTGAGTCATGCTTCTGCAGCCAATGATGAATACCCATGGATGAGTAGCAGTTGCACTGATTGGATAAATGAAGCTGTGAATGAGATAGAGAAAGGGCCCATCAGTAGAATGCTAGACTTGTCAGCGGCTTCTCGGAGCCCTACAACAAAGTCAACTGATCACCGCATATCTGAGCAACAAGCGCGGCCATCGTCTCATGAGCAAGACGCGAGGAGGGTGCCCTTTGTGCTTCGTCTCGATGCTTCTGCATCCGAGCACAACAGAGCCATCAACTCGCTGGGCGCCAGTCAAAATACCTACTTACCAAAAGCTAAAGTCCTGGACCTTACACTTTCCGGTTCAGCTACATTTATCAACGCTTACTCCACTGAATCCGGAGAAAGATTCTCAGGTCAAAATCCTGGAGACCCCAGCAGTACATCTGATCAGTCCCTCAAAGCTGCAACTCAAGTGGAAGCCATAGATATTAATTTAAGTCCCTTGAAGAGAGGTACCAAAGAATACTCACTCGACCAACTGAAGAAGGTAGGTCATATCTTATGCACAATTAGAAGATGCATAACTAAGCGCAAATCAATGGGTCGATAAGCAGTTGTATGCAAAAGCTCCCTATCCTCTTCGTGTGTGTTACTTGAATGCATTCTGCCCCCAGGCATTCCATCTGCCTGGTAAAGCTGCGGCTGCTGCTCTGGGGCTTAGCAACAATGGTCTCAAGCGGTTATGCCGTGGCCAGGGTATATCCAGATGGCCCTTTCGCAAGGTTCAAGGCTTGGCGAATCTGAGGCGGGCTGTGGAGCAGGACCCAAACATTAATCAAGAGGCACGACAGGTGTGTGGTTAGTGTGCTAAAAGTGTGAAGACAGTACTGCACATAGTTTTAGATAGACAGACTTGCTGGAAGTGATCTCTGTTTGTGAATCATCAAGTTCCCTAATTGATGATATTGTCGTTGCATATTATCTCATTAGCACAAGTGTTTGGAGTGCTTGTTCAATCGTCTGGGTGAGCCCTAGTAGTAGAAGTAGTAACTAGTAGTAGTGAACGCAAGAACTTGCATATCTTAGTAGGAAATATAGAGCTATATCTACTCTGCATAAGGCGATTGAGCATAAATTGAGGCGTCCTCTGCCTCAAACCTCTGCTTTCTTCAGATATTCCTCTCAGCCCTTAAATTCATAACCTCTCAACCCTTATATTTTATGTGCGATTCACTGCAGGCTCTGGTACAGCAAATCGAAGCGGATTTAGAGGCTGTAATGGAGAACCCTAATCTGGCCATAAGCCGCGGTATCTATGACTTATGTCAAGTGAACTATAAGCAGTCTTACTCAGGGCGATTGAATCAGAGTTGTGATAGCCCTGCGGCGAATGATCCTTTATCGCCTGGAGAGGATAGGAGGGCTGGTAGTGCAATATGGGATATTGGCGCTGAACTTCAGGCTGGAGTGGATAGCCGAAGCGGGGGTATGCTGTCAGATAGTGGTGGCAGTGGGTTGATTCAAGGTATAGAGGGTGGGGGAGAAGTTGCTGCAACAAGACGGGGAATAGAGGCAGAGGGACCCAGTTACCAGCTTGTAGGTGTTGTTGAGGCAGATGTTACGGTAGCTCCCGGAAGTAGCAGAGGCACTCTTGTGGAAGAAGGAAGCAAACGACTCCCTGTCCGGCGGCGCAAAAGGGATCAGAGCATCCTCTCTATTGCTGTAAACAAGAACCTAGCAGCCATTCTTGGAGGTGCAGGATTCGGAGCTCGTAGGAGTGGGAAGGCCACTGGTCGTGGCCAACAGGTCAGAGCATGGGACATAATGTTTCAGAATGAGTTGGATGTGCAGGGCTCTGTTGATACTTCATTGTCAAAGCGCACAATCCTCTTTAAGTATTGATGTGCAGGGCTCTGTTGATACTTCATTGTCAAAGCGCACAATCCTCTTTAAGTATCGATGTTGTTTTTTCTACATGGCCAGCGTGACCAGCTTTCTGTAATTGGTGTTGGTTGTTCTGTTATGGGTCTAAGCAGCATTGTTGTCATAACTGCTCCTAACTGACAAACATGAAAGTGTTGCTAATCTTGGATACTTCATCAAAACTTCCTCACAAGGTATATGCTTCCTGCTCTGCATGACCTCTCTTGGTACCTCCACAGATGTCAAGGAGAGTGAGTGCATCCTCTTCAGGGCTGTCAAATGCTCCTCTTTCACTAACAGAGAGAACAACCAACACCTCCCTCACAGATGTACCACAGCTCTCTCTTGCGCTGTGTGCCAGCAATCAGTACTCAAGACCTCCCACAGTGGACATTACAGTTACTTTGCAGAACCCTGTACCCTCCCTGGAGGGACAGCTAACTGCTCCAGTCTCAAACAATTTGCAACCAGCTCATCCCTTTGCTGCTAACCCATTAGGCACGACAGCGTCAGGCAGGAGGAGGCAACCTTCTTATATTGGCTTGTTGAAAGAAGGCAGTCTGTTTAGTGAGGCGGATGGAGTATGGCATGGCGTCACAGAGAGGTCCAGCAGCAGCAGAGGGCTTTTGGAAGGCGGTGATATTGCTGTTGAGCCTGGGGGATCAGGGATGGGGGTCGTGGGAACCTTCCATAGGCATCCGCAAGATAATGATCAGGGTCCTGCTCCGGGACCAAGAGATCCCTGGCAGGATGTAGGGGATGGCCCGGACAATGGAGGAATGGTGTTCTTAGACGCATTAATGGAGTGTTGGTCTGATGACGTTGATTTCATGAACTTGAGTGGTGAGTCATAGGAAGAAGGAGGAGGGCATTGCAGAAATAGAGAGCTGAGCACATTTTATTAATTGTTTTTGGATTGGCTTCACCATGCAGACTTGTTCAGGTTCAGGATGTAGAAAAGTTTTTGAGGCTGTGCATAATTTCATAAAGGCACATTCATGGCTTGTGATCTGTTGTTTGACGATCGCATTGGTATGCATCCTTCTGCACTGCAGGCAATGGTGTGGACTTTTCTGCTCCTGAATAGATGATCTAGTTGTGACATTGAAGTCAGGCTTGGGGCAGACAGAACTTTGAAGCATGATAGCGATTGATTGATTGTACAACAGTACAACAGTACCTTGGAATATGTACATCGGACAGCCCTATAGGAAGGCCCAGAGTGATCAAATTCCTGAGCTGCCCATGAGCCGTGTGCTAGGCTGGATGCTCTCCTGGAGGGCAGCACAGAACTGTTGCTGTGTCCTTACGCAATTTATTGCTGAAGAATTTCATACTGACAATGATAAATATGAGTCCCGAAGGGAATGTGAGAAATGAGCCGCTGCACAGCTTTGGAAGGCCACATATGCTGCTATTCCACATATGAATGTTGAATTATTTCTTTGATGAAGAGCTGCACAACTGCTGCTCAATGACGGGGACATCCCGCCTTCTTGCTGTCTTTGTTTTATGTTCACGGTTGTTTTCTGGGTGGGCCAAGGCATTGCTAAGCTGAAAAGGGTCAACTTAACAACCTTTTCCTACAAGCTACATACATGATGTATTAATGTTTATATGTTTCAGAGTTTTCCGCACAGGATTTTTTGAATAAGAGATCTTTCCGTCATGCTGTCTCTGTTTTCTGTTTTGAGTTATTTTCTGGGAGAATGTGTCACTGCTTCTCGTTCCTTTGAGAGCGTTGACTGCTTGTTCTTTTGAATCAGTTTTTATGGTATGTTAGGTCTCTTTCTGTTTCAGCGACTATTTATTTTTTGAAAATAATGGCTCATTGATGATATGAGGTGGAAGTGTCTTCAGATCAGTGAAAAAGTACTGGTTGAGAATAATCTTGTATTTGCAGACATAGCCTAGTGTAGGGCTTCTCTTGCACGCATGGTGCTGCATTTCGATTAGGATGTAGAGATTAGACGTGATGAGTAGGATGCTGAAAGTAGCTACTTACTATTGAGCTATGGACAAAAATAAGTAGTCAACTTTATTTTTGTTTTCTTAGTGAACAGAAGTAATGCACTGAGCATGTATGGAATGAAGTGTGCCTATCTAAGAAAGTATCATTTTGAAAAGCAGTTGTCTGCTTTTTTGAACTTAATGAGTCTGCTCCTGCCCTATCTTTGATCCCTTTATTTTAAAGGAGAAGTTATAGCTTCCTAAACCACTCCATACCACTCCATACTATATGTGTCAAGTTAGTAATATTGTAACTGCTTTTCCAGAGAAAATAGTTTCATTGCGAGAATACTTCTACTTCTTGTTCAGCTTAAATGAACAGCAAGCTATCTGCTGTTACAAAGAAGAGAACACTCAGCACTTGAAATACTCCAAAGATGCATATATTTTGGCAAGTACTTTCCATGTGAGGTAGGCTTGTGTTGATGTTTCAAATAATACTACATTAGGTATACATCGCATCATTCCAGTGTAGAGGACCTTACAAAATTGAAATATGAGAAAATTTTTGGAGAGGATCCTAGCGAATTTGCTCAGAAACAGAGACTAAAGGACAGACTGGTGGAGTGGGGGGAAGTGGGAACTCACGGTCTGGATTGCAATTAAGCATCAAATTTAAAGAACGCGCAAACTATGTACAGTCGAAGCATAATAAACTGGAGACTGGAGAGTCTACCAAATGTGTACGGCAAGTTAGAATTTGACGAAACAAATTCAGCTCCGAAATGTGGAACAGCAGCTTCACAGAAACCGCGTCCTTTGCATCAGATACGCATCTTAACATTATATGAGCAACTTATGAAAAGCGTTGAATGGATCCACAGGCTTTGCTGTCCGCACTTCTTGAATCCTCCAGGCATGAGATTTGTTTCCAAGCTGTGTTCCAGCTTGTTAAGAAAATTGTCAGGGTTGGCATGATTGAGGATGAGCTGCGCACAACTTTGAAAGCCTGGCTTAAACAAACACAAGATATCATTCACACCATGATCAGCTTAACAGTAAGAGACTGTACCGGTCGTAATCAAGAACTGCTATGAGTTTATAAATCTTCCTTTTTTCTAACGTCGACATTAGGAACTTCTAGAGCCTGCAATAAATGTCATGAGCTGTTGGCTGTCCTCTGCCTGCGTTGAGAAAGCTTTTTTAATGATCACGTGCACACAACTGATTGCAACTGATTGCATGTTTCACTGTGGCACTCAAGATTTTAAGGCCTCCAAGCTCACCTTGGCATGAAAACTTGTGTGGTGACTGTAATCTCTTGTCCCAAGAAAGATCTAGGTTAGTCATACTTTGTTTGCTGCATTCATGCAGGTAATTCATTCCATATCCCTAAACAGCACACCTGCAGTACGAGCTCAGCTAGCAGGTTCACGCTGGGCACCACGCTTGGAGAAAATACTTCAGAAACCCCAAGCCCCAGCAATAGGAGCAGCGGTAGCACAGATGTTGGTGGACTGGGCGTTTCTGTTTGGGTAATAACTTGTATGCAGCATTGTCTCTGTTGTCAGTGTTTGGTTATCCCCCTGTATTGGCATCGTGCTAAGATGAAGTGGCTGCAGCCTTTTAGGTCTGTGCACATTCATTGCTGCAGCCTTTTAGGTCTGTGCACATTCATTGCTGCAGCCTTTTAGGTCTGTGCACATTCATTGCTGCAGCCTTTTAGGTCTGTGCACATTCATTGCTGCAGCCTTTTAGGTCACTGTGCACATTCATTGATGCAGCCTTTTAGGTCACTGTGCACATTCATTGCTGCAGCCTTTTAGGTCTGTGCACATTCATTGCTGCAGCCTCTAAGTCTGTGCACATTCATTGCTGCGAATCCATCTGCATGAACAGCTCCCTATGTTCTGTCTGGAAGAATGCAGTGTGTAAAAATGTCTCCCCTCATTGCAAAGCATAAACCTGGATACCCTGGAACTTTTAACTACTTTTTCAAAACTCAAAGCTATGTTGTAGTACAATTATTTTGAGACGGATGGTACTCAGTTGTAGTCGAGTCAGGTCATGCTCAGGTGTAGCCGAGTCAGGCCACGCTCAAGTGTAGTCGAGTCAGGTCATGCTCAGGTGTAGTCGAGTCAGGTCACTCTCAAGTGTGGTCGAGTCAGGTCATGCTCAGGTGTAGCAGAGTCATGTCATACTCAAGTGTAGTCGAGTCAGGTCATACTCAAGTGTGGCGGAGTCGGTCATGCTCAGGTGTGGCGGAGTCAGGTCATGCTCAGGTGTAGCGGAGTCAGGTCATGCTCAGGTGTAGCGGAGTCAGGTCATGCTCAAATGTAGCGGAGTCAGGTCATGCTCAGGTGTAGTGGACCTTGATCCTTGATGTGTGAAAGCTCATCCTAACTTTCTGCCTTGTCTCTGCAGAGGCACTGAACCCTTGGGGGCTGTATCCCGCAATATCCTGTTGTCATCATACCCCAGAAAGCATGCCAGCCTTATAGAAGATGCTATAAGCGATGCTAAGCTTGTTTGCCAGGTCAGCTCAAGAGCTGTGGCCAGTCCCCCACACTTTTTGGACCTGTCAAATACGTATCCACCCAGGGGTCCAACAGATGAGGTGTCGTCTGTCTCTGAGGAGTTCTTGATGGGCCTGCCGCCAGTGGGCCCTCGTCGCGGTCCTGACTTTGTCAAGATGTACAGCATGGCAGTGCAGACAGCTGTGAGCAGCAATCAGCAGCAGCAGCAGCAGCAGTTAGCCCTGTTAGGGCATGCACCTGTGATCCCAGGGGACGCAGCCTTGATCACAGGACTGGGTGTCATATCAGCGCCGGTGTGTTTGAAGGCTGTGTGTGTGTGGGTATAGTAACGACAAGCTGTGTGTGTGGGGGGGGGTATAGTAACGACAAGCTGTGTGTGTGTTGGGGGTATAGTAACGATAAGCTGTGTGTGTGTGGGTATAGTAACGACAAGCTGTGTGTGTGGGGGTGTGGGTATAGTAACGACAAGCTGTGTGTGTGTGTAGAGTAACAAGCTGTGTGTGGACTGTGGGATGTAGTGTTGGTGTATGTATCAGTACAAGTTTTTCAAATATGTATTGACTACATTCGGAATAAAGCTTCTCCTAAATGTTTTGTATATCTGGTCTTAAGTGAGTGAGTATGACTGTTGACTTCATGCGCAGCATCATTAAAGCTGAACCCATGTCACCCTTAAATCCTGGGCACAATGCGCTATCCCTGTTCTCCATGCAACTCAGATGGAGTGGACAGTCAATGCCATGCAATCCCATGCAAGAGAGCTGCAAGACCAAGTGAAAGCACTAGATGTTTTGTTGAGGCAACATGGTACAGGTTACAAGCACCAAAGCAGCACAGCGGAAGTGGTGATTATGGCTGCCATGCGCAGAGGCTACATCTCAGCACAGCGGTGCAGCGTGTGGAGGGGCAGGGTTCAGGTGAGTGGTTTGTATTGTTTGCAAGAGGGGTTTGGGTTTGTTCAAGGTGTGGTTAAGTGTGGGCTCATCAAAAGTGCATATTGTGTGGGGTGAGGAGTCAGCAAAGGGATCAAGGGTGGCATGACTGGAGAGGAGTTGTTTCACCCCATTATTGAGTTTTTGTTGCTTAATTCCACTTCCCTCTGCTCTCTGTTGTGGCTCTAGAGTAATTTAGGACTCACTCGTTGCCTTTATCTAAAATATTATTTCCAAGAAATTATGTTTGCAAGATCTGTCCTTAAGAATAGTTTAGCCATCCAGCCTAATGGATGAGGCACCCATGTGCATAATCCCTTGTCTAAAGTGTTATAGAAGTGTGACCGCTGTCGTACCATGCATGTATAGAAAGTACAATAAAGTGTGTATGTGTAAAAAGTAATAAGTACATAGGATGTTCCAGGTCTGCTCTCATACTTTCTCATACTTTCAGGAGCTTACACTGAACCTCTCAGAGGAGCGTAGTGTGTCTCAGCTCCTCTCAGCCATTGACTTGGTCAACTCAGCATTGACAAGGTGGGAAGAGCTAACTACCAACCGCCTGTACTCTGCAATAGGCATTATTGTCCCACAAGGCCCGCTAGGCATCCGTAATGGAAGGAACAGCAGCAGCAGCATGGACCTCTTAGGTCTGGATGAACTGCTTGGGGACTTGGCGGAAGGAAGCAGGCATGTCACCCGAGTCAACTCAACATCAGGCTACCAAGCTGCATCTGGTGCTGGGAGGGGGGATTACTCCTACCGACCCCAGAGGGCAGGCCCTGCTGCCGTCACAGCATCAGCTCGCAACCCCTCCAGAGGGCAGGCAACCCAGGGTGTGGACTTGCTGACCCCACCTTCCACACTGTCGATGGACAAGCCTATAAGTGCCATGTCATTTCCCATCAGTAGGGCTGCACCTGCTGCAGGCATCAGCAGCAGCAGCTCTGCTGCTGTACAGTGGCCCCCTCCCAGGAGGGTGACCTCAGCACATGAGAGGATTTCCCATGCGGTACACTCCGCAGCCTCTGCAGAGCCAGGAGCTGTGATCATGGCTGGTGCAGGTTGGAGCAGCAGCTCAACAATACACCCTATATTATCACTAAGTGCAACCTCTCCTGCACAACCTCAAGCAGCTCAGGTGCAAGGTAACAAGCTGGCAATATCAAATCCTGCTGCTGTTGTAGCACTGGAACTGGATGTGAAGGTTGCAGCATTAGCTCCCCAGATGCAACCAGCACAGCAGAATCCAGAAGTCGGCAGATGGGAGCATTTCCCAAACGCAGCTGCCGTGGACCAGAGGGAACGCTCAGTGCTTAGAGCTGATGACGCAGGCCTCCTTCAGGGCTCATTGGAAGTAACGAGTGCTGCCTCAGCAACCATTCAGAGTGATGGGACCAAGTCAGACTCGCCTGCTCAGAGAGAATGGGAGCAGTTCATTGCAATGCCTACACAGACAACAGACTCTTCACAAGGGGGGCAGCAGGTGTGGCACCAAGAGCAATTGCCCCAAGCTGTACATCCTAGTCAGCCTCCACAGCTTCCTCACGCATCCTTCCAGCCAACGCCATCTCTCCCAGTTGGTGTAGAAACTACAGACCTGAAGATCCAAAACTTGTGCCGCTCGTTGATCCAGAATCACAGTAAGTGCCCAACTTGCTTTGCATCTGCCAAAGGTCTTCCAGACGCTGTCTCTCAGCTACAGCGACTGATCGCACAGCTACAACTGGAGCATGCATCTGCTATGGAGGCGGCGACTCAGGTGCTATTCTGACCTCCATGCTCCTCACCATGCATCCCCTTCCATGCTCTTCACTATGTATCCCTCCATGCTCTGCACCATGCATCCCCTTCCATGCTCTGCACCATGCATCCCCTTCTATGCTCTGCACCATGCATCCCCTTCCATGCTCTGCACCATGCATCCCCTTCCATGCTCCTCACCATGCATCCCCTTCCATGCTCTTCACTATGTATCCCCTTCCATGCTCTTCACCATGCATCCCCTTCCATGCTCTTCACCATGCATCCCCTTCCATGCTCTGCACCATGCATCCCCTTCCATGCTCTTCACCATGCATCCCCTTCCATGCTCTTCACCATGCATCCCCTTCCATGCTCCTCACCATGCATCCCCCTCCATGCTCATTTTGCTGCTATACTTGCTGCTTTCAGACTTTCCATGCAGAGCTGTCCTCAATTAAGGCAGCATCTCTCATCAAGATCAAGGAGGTGATGAGAAACTGTCAGCTACATGCAGTGTCTACAACAGCACTTCCTCCACCACCCTCCCTCCCAGCCTCCGGAACCACCTACCTGTCCCCTCATATCCACAGTACCATTGTTTCACCTTCCTTGACTTCTGCACCACAAGCTCATAATGGACCACAAGCTCCTATTATTGGAGCCCTGGCTGAGCGTGCTATTTCAGGGGCTGCACTCCCTGACGCTCTGATGGTTGAGGCAGTTTATATCGGCTGTGCCAACGGAACTGCTCAGCAGCAGCAGCAGCAGCAGCACTTAACTGCATTGCAAGGGTCAATGAGTTCCTCCAGTCAGCAAAATGGTGTTCAGGGTTCAGGGTATCCATTAAACCAGCAGTACTCATCCTCCCGGATGTCACACCAGCCTCCTGTGACTGAAGCATCCGCAGCTTCTAATGCAGCAGCAGCCATAACAGCTGGCTGTGTTAGAGTTGGGGGTGCAGTGTCCCCAGGGAGCCTAACCCACAGTGATTGGATGCTGTAGGTCTGTGGGATGGATGAGGTGTGGCACACAACAAAATTTGCTGCCTGCCTACAGCAATGAAGCTTATTCCATTCAGGCCTACTATTATGGCGTGCGCATTTCATGTATGGGAGTGCAACAAACGATTTTTTCAGACTGCTGGATATTCATTGTGGTAACTGCAATTTCTTGTGCACATGAGGGCTAATGATTATGAGTGATGTTCGCTTTTTGGATTATTGAGTGCCGCCCCTAGCAAATGGCCTAGGGATGTAGAATCTAGGCCTGAGCTTTTGTGATAAGGATTACAATTCAGCAGGTGTCGTAAACTTAAAGAACTTCGAAACCATGCCCTTGTACCAACATATTTGCAACTTAGAGCTATTCTTGACCGCAAAGACCATTGTATATTACCGACATAAATCTGTACAAACGTGATTGTGATTCGGGAAGCTGCCGGGAGTCTCTTGCAATAACTTCTAATCTATTCTTATAAATTCAACCCACCACCCGTCACTCCTGATGCATCATACACAAATAGGTTCTAGCTTCATTATTCCCCGTTAGGCTTAGCTCCATCCACAATTGTAGCATGCTCCTCCCTGCATTGAAAGAGAAAAGCCAACCCTGGTCTTTAATCTAAACACTAACACACTAATCGCTGCGCTCTTCTCGGTCATCAGTTACCTCCATGATTTGGACAATTATAGACTCATTACTTACCAGTACTGAACGCTCTTCTCATATGCCTCTCTGTCCAGTGACACACCGCTTCCACCCTCCTGCTTTCCAAGGCTGTTTCGGAGCATGGTGATGGGCTGCATGGGTGTTTCGAACGGCTCATCCTGGGCCTTTATGCTGATGATGCCCCAGGGCACATTGGGTAGATCCTCAGGGCGTCCTTTACCCACTGGCATTGCCTCATATTCTTTGACCAGCTGCTCCCTAAAATGGCATGATGATGCGAAGAGGTCTCTTAAAGTACATGTCATATGAGGGCATCCTCATTGTGCATCTCAGCCGCCAGCTTGACAGAACCGTATGAGGTCTCAGCATTATATTATACACTCATGTGGATCATCTTCGGTTGCAGGAAAAGACAGCACAAATGCTTGTTATGATGCTCATGATGCAGCTGACCTGCTATATAGGATGAGGTCCAAGTATTTGGCCACTGGCACCTCAACATCTGAGCATCGGAACCATCTGAGAAATACTGGAAAATTTCAGGAAACATATGCAATCCGTAGATTATTAAATCCATAACCCAAGGTTGGGGTCTCATGGGGTCGAAACGCTTTATTCCATTGTAACTAATTGACTACTAACTGGCAGACCTTGTGAGGACAGCAAGCTCTTCTGGACGCCGCTTAGTGTATCCTGCATGGATGTGTGAGAATTTGGTCAGTCAGCTTAAGCGCTTGTTCTATGGAAGACTTCAAACATAGCTGCCAGAGCTTCTAAAAGGCAACAACTGATTCCATCTCGCGTCCTTTTTAACGTACCGGAGTTCAGTTTGCTTCTGTTACTTTCAGTGATCTTCAATGCACCCAGTTTTGCACCCACAAAGTTCTCTACAAAAATGTGTTTGCAAAAAGGCGCATAGCCATCAGCGAGAGCACTTCCCTGCGCCTTGAACAGCTCATGAACTCTACTGAGGAACTGCGGTGCAAGCATAGATGCCAATGCTCTTCAAAGGTGCCAAGCGCATGTGAGCTGAGAAGGCATGAATGAAGGGTCAATTAAAAGTCAGGAGGCTTGATTCTAGGTTGCGCATTTCTAGCTTGCGCCCACTTGTTCTTTGTCATATGACACCCGCGTCCCTCCATAGTTAGGGTCATCCCACTGCCTCAGTGCAAAAGAATCTAGAAAAAAGGTTTCACCAGATAGGGTACTCATTGATGCTGGTTGTGTCACAGCTGATGAAGATCTTGAAAACTTAGACGCCTTGATACTGAACTGGCACCAACTTAGTTTTTTGTGTACAACGTTTACGCCGAAACCAGGCATCAGCAATTCTCCAGGCCTGCAATCGGAATGTCCAAGTCACAATGTTTGTTTCGGAGCAAGGAAAAGGAAACAGCATAATTGCTTGGACCGCTGGGGCCGATATATGCTTTGTTCCTGGCCTTATTTAAATTTCCAAGGTAATAGCCTTTTTGAATTGTCTAAGTAGCGAGCGAACAGTCTGACGATTGTCAACTTTGGGAAAACCTAATGGTAATTATTATCATTTACACGTTATCATCTTCAAGTGCTGGTTTACGTTGATCTACCTCTACAGGGTCTTTTATCGCTCATTCGAGGACTCAAAAAGAAGCAAGGAGAGGTACGTGTCCGGCATCATTTTATTTCTCCTATCGTTGAAACTTCTCGTTCGAAAGATAGCATTCCTCCTCATTTGCACATAATCTTCAATAGGCCCGTCTTCTTGTTCTGGGACTCGATAATGCTGGAAAAACCACCATTCTGAAAGCTATGTCTGAGGAAGACATAACAACCATTACACCCACACAGGTGATGCACATACCTACCACATGGACATTGAAGCCC
The DNA here is from genome assembly GCA_002335675.1 of Chlamydomonas eustigma. NCBI lineage: Eukaryota > Viridiplantae > Chlorophyta > Chlorophyceae > Chlamydomonadales > Chlamydomonadaceae > Chlamydomonas > Chlamydomonas eustigma. The sequence goes on along the minus strand of BEGY01000047.1, from coordinate 70,869 downwards.
AGGTTCTTTACCTCCCAAGCCCTGTGCTCTATCAAAATTGTGTTTTGGAATCTCTGATTATAATGATTTGGTGCATGTTCCTGTTCTTATGTATTATGTGTGTCTCTTCAGGGCTTCAACATCAAGTCACTCACTAGAGATGGGTTTAATCTCCGGATCTGGGACATTGGTGGACAGAAATCCATCCGACCCTATTGGTAGGACTCTGCTAGGTATTGTACTTAGGGGTATCCCAGAGTCTTAAAATGAGTGGGTTACTCCTAGCTCCCACACTTTTCCTGTGCTCCTTGCCTCTCTTGCATTTTTCTCTCCAAATGTATTCATCAAATGTGATTGAAATATGTAATGGAAGCACTGCAACTGAGTCTACACTGGTTTCAGATATCATTGGACATGATGAACAATCTTCATTGGTGTCCTTGTAGGAGAAATTACTTTGACTCAACAGATGCGCTGATCTACGTAATTGACAGCTCTGACAAGAACAGGATCCTAGAGAGCGGAACAGAGCTCACGGAAATCCTAGAAGTGTGTATTCTATAGTGTTGAATAAAAGGGGCACTCATTGAAAATTAAATTTTGAGTGAATGATCCAAGATTTAGTAATAATGCATGAGCTGCAGAAAATTTGTATTACTCCTGATACATGCCGCATAAAATAAAGCTGATTCTATATTCCCAGCCTCCATTTATTAATGCCTTATGCACCCCAACAAGAGTTTCTTGATGCTTGCTTGCTTTTTTCTGAATAGGAGGAAAAAATGAATGGCATCCCAGTGTTGGTGTATGCTAATAAGCAAGATCTTGTGGGAGCCTTGACTGCTGATGACATTGCAGAGCAGCTGAATCTGTTCTCTATCAGAGACAGGCCGTGGCAGATCCAGGCTTGCTCAGCAAAGGAGGGGGAGGGACTTCACGAAGGCATGGAATGGCTTATGAAGCAAGTGAAATAATTGATGCATGTTGTCCATCTTCAGGAACAGCCGCATGTGGACATGAGGAATGGGTGCCACCTCAGAATCATGTCCCTAGTGCAATGGTCTTCACCTAGTTTGCACTCGTGCATCCTGCCCGCTCCTAGTAGTTCTCAAAGCTGACTGTTATGCGAAAACATCGTGATGTCAACACTGAGATCTGTGTGTGGCAATATGTACGCTCATTTTCTTGAAATCAGGGATGGGAGTAGTGCAAGTCCAACTGTCAGAAAATTTGTCAAATTTGACGAGTCACAACTTCGAGGTTACAAATCATGCCAAACCTGCCATGCACAAAATAACGTGATTATTGTCGACCACATCAAGTACTATGTAACACAAAAATCGCTCCACGTGCCATAAAAGACGTAAAATAGCATCGTTTGAGAGCAATACAACACAAGGTTCTGTAATACTGATGAACATTACAGCACAAATTGTGCTGTACCAGCATAAATGCAGCCTCTGATGGAGCTGCCCTAAAGTTGCTGGATTGCAGCATTTGCCCGTCTATCTTTTCCAGCCCCAGTGCTGTACCCGAAGTGCTCCATATCCTGCCATGATGGCAGAGGCAGGCTGAGGGTGCTCAACATAACCACTTAAGAATGCAAGCATTGCTTGTACTTTGCTTACTCTGCCTTAGTTGATATGATTGCATAAAATGAGGCTATAAATTAAAAGGTCAAGCCTACTTTTTAAGATGAAAACTAACCTTTGTTAGTACATTAAGCTTGACATTTACCACTCCTCCAGACTCGACACGTGTGACTGCAGGCAATAACTTATCATATTTAGCATTGTCGCAGACAACAATTTCTCAGCTAAGAGTGACTAGAGAGGAAATGCTTGAAATCATGATTCATGTTGCTGGTAAGCCCCTACCCTCATGCCCTTGCATATCATTCAGTTCTCATTTCATTACCTTCTCTCCCTTCCGCATAGCTTGGAAATCTTGGATCTGCAAACTCAGCCGGCATCCCTGACATCCATGCATTAAAAGCTTGCATCAAAGAAGCTGATTTAGGCTTGAAAAGCCTAAGTTTCATGTCAAACCTAAGTAAGGTGACACAAACAGCAAGTTGAGGCTCCACAACGTCACATGTGTGAAATCTCAATCATACCAATCTTCTCACAGTGCGCAAATTCAAAAGCGAGACCCAGCCTATTTCTTCGTTGGATCCTAGCCAAAATCAGTGATCAGGAATATTGGAAACAGAAGTACCTTCCACTGCATGTAGGCAAATGGATGCAGCCGTAGCCTTTGATGACATCTCTGCCAAATGCATCTAGGCCGTACACACTGACTACGAGCTGGGGCCATCCAAATGCATTTGTGGCTTTGTAAGTTACATCAATAGGAAAGTTCCAAACCAGCAGTTGGTCATATCCTACAATGCAATTGAATGCTCGAGCTTTTCACATTAAAGACAAACTTCTGAGCCACGAACCTCCCCAATTTGATCTCCTAGTTGCTCAACCTGTCTTTATTTGTGCAGCTGAATGTCACACAAAATCTTGCCTTGAGAACATCTAGCGGCCTGAGTTATACCCTCCTCTAAGCCATCCAAAAGCTGCCAATCTTCGCCAGCAACGAGCTGGAATTTCAAGTAAGCATTGTCGCAATCTGGCACCTTTGAAACAGACAATGTTCACGATGATGAGCAATCAGAAGTACGCCCAGAAATTCTTTACCAAGGCTGATTCTATCTGCCCTGTCGCAATGACGCTGAAAGTACTGGGGGCATCCATCGTTAAAAGCTGTCCTAATTCAAATACTGCATGCTGACTGTCCTCATTATGTTTAGCTCCTGTTAAAGATAGACATATCGAATACGAAGGAGTCTTGAGACGTGCATTTAAGTTTTTTCTCGTGTAGTTGTTACGTACGTTTCGGAGCAAGTTTGAACTAATCGTTTATCTAGTTAATCGTCAAACTCAATAAATAAATTTAATACAGGTAAGCATTCTGCCGGACTCATCATAGCTCCTACGAGGATACTGTTGTAGGGCTCCAAAACGGATATCGCTGCACGTCACAGTAGCTGCTGTTGAGGTCTCAACGCATGAGACAGTGTGCGCCAAGTCACTGATAGGGCTAAATATATAGTGTGGACTTTCTAGGCCTACTACCTCTAGGGTGCAACACCCAAAGCCTCATGTACTCTGCTCTGAATGATTTGTGCCATCAAAGGCTCAATGCCTGCACATTGCATACATGTACAGTGACATCAAGGCAGCTTTTACTTGAAGACTTGCTGTTAATTAAGTTTGACATCAAAAATTCTGCATCCATGGAATACCTACATTCATAATCTAATGTCATCAGATGTACACACAGTATGCTCAGAACTCCCTCACTCTCATGAATATGTCACGCACAAGACTATCAGCCCATGGACAGTATGCTACAAAAAAGTGCGTTACACAGGAAAACATATGTATCACATAAAAGCACTCACCAATGGGCTTTGCAATCACACATTTGACATGAGGATACTGCTCTTGAGCCTCCTTTACCAAAGCAGGAATATCCTCTTGTATGTGCCGACCCCGTGACAAGAAGTAAGGGGCAATGACTACTGTCTTTGCCCCTTGCTGTACACATTTTCCTGCATTCATGTTTTGTTGAATTTCACAACTTTGATCAGCAAAACAATCTCATAATCTAGGTCACAACTTGTATGAGTACTTTCATTGGCAATAAATGCATAAGATATAGAGTCTGGTGTGTGGCCACCCCAGTCGAGGTGCCCACTTACATACGAAAGCATTGAACTGCAGTAAGCAGCAACATTTCCCAGCATTATTCTACGCATGTTGTGAGTCTAGATCAACAAATGGAGTCATGAAAGAATCATAGGCATGAAAAAGTGTGAATGACACAAACTCTGGATCAACAAATGGAGTCATGAAAGAATAATAGGCATAAAAAAGTATGAATGACACAAACTCTAAATGTCCAGGTTTGTACTGCTCACCAACAGCCTGAGCAATGGTGGGTTCGGCAATCTCCATGTGCGCCACCTCCACCGCCATCGAGGAAGGATACATGTCCTGGAGGTGATAAAACAGTCACAGATTCTATACACATGTTCCAATTTTATATCATTGCTTTTACATCTGTGCATATTCCTTGTGAAGGACAGGATGAGGGCAATAAGGCACCTGATACAACTTTCCGAACTCATGTAACATTTCATTGGAGTCTTTCTTCCTCGAACCATGATCAACAATGACTATGGCCATATGCTCGGTGCTGTTGCTAAGGCATATGCTATTTGATCCGCCTGCTGTCGCTTGAATGCCATCCACAACCACACTTGAGAACAGACAGGATGAGCTCTTCCTGAATGGCTTGAGGGGTGCGTTAATGGATTTTAAAGCAAGCGCTGACTTAAAGTTTGCGGTCTTTGAGGAGGAATGGCCGGTTCTAGAGGGAAATGGTTTAATTTGCAGAGCCCGAGCCTTACTGACGTCAACTGGATACATATTCATCATTATTCGAAAATGGATATTCTCAAAGTCGAAGAGCTCATTCAGCTTGTCCTGACTCTCACGAAAAGGGCAACAGTACATGCATATGAAAGATTCGTACTCGTGGCCCGCAGGATCAAGAACAGACATCAGCATTTATTTTTCTGAAATATGATCTTTGATTAATCGCTGAAGGGATTGTCGATGATGAGAGTTGTAAAGAATCTCGTGTACAACTTTTGGTCACGATTGACACTTGCAGAAGTTTCTGGCTCACTAGGTGAATTACGTGACTTATATTATCTTAGATTGCTTAAAAATGAAATGGTTGTAACTTGTAGCGTTTCCCTTGCCTCTCTCACGGTACTTGTTTCCCTACCATGACACTGTGAAGAGTTTCATATGAGGAGTTCACTGCATGCAAATGCCAGTGTAAACTTAGCACTCAGCTGTTTCACTATACCTCTACAGGTGACATTGGCACTTTCCTACCCTTGACCATTGGTCTAGCCAGCCAAATTGGATTGGATTTTGGCACCACCTTGATCTTCACCGGGCTGTACAATATAGCCAGTGGTAAACCCCTTAATAATACTCTCATCAAGGACCAGAAGTTTCTGGCTTAGTCCTTAGTGCGATGCCTGATTGCTTAATCTGCTTGACTGGGCTCTGTCTTCATACCTGGACTGTGCTGAATGGTCATTCTACTGACTCCTGACATGATTTGTTGAGTATGCGTCCTATAGTGACTCCCTAGATATCCCAGCAATCTGAAGCAACGAAAAAAACTGTTTATAAAATTTCACAGGTGTCTTGTTTGCTTGCCCTATGTGTGTTCAAGTGAGTTAAGCAGTATGAGATTACTGACTCTAAGATTCCCCAAAGAAAGTGGGAGATGTTTTTTTAGTCCACCGGCTTGTAAAAGGAGTAATCCATCCTCACACCTTCTGCCATTACATAGCACCATTGTATTAGTGATCATGGCTGCCTCCTCAGTGCTAAGCTCTATCCTTGTTACGCAGCCTATGCATACCATTGCAGCTGTTGTACTAGCCTCAGTGCTAAGCTCTATCCTTGTTACGCAGCCTATGCATACCATTGCAGCTGTTGTACTAGCCTCAGTGCTAAGCTCTATCCTTGTTACGCAGCCTATGCATACCATTGCAGCTGTTGCACTAGCCTCAGTGCTAAGCTCCATCCTTGTTACGCAGCCTATGCATACCATTGCAGCTGTTGCACTAGCCTCAGTGGACACTACATCAGTGATGACACTCAGCCAAATCATGGCTGCTGGAATGTTTGTGAGCGGTGTGGTGATGCTCCTTGGCATCACTCAGATGGCAGAGCTGTTCAGCTGGTTGGCCCCACCTGCGGTGGTCAGAGGAGTGCAGCTTGGCGTGGGAATCAATGTGGCAAAAAAGGTATGGGTTGAACTGGAACTCAGAACCTGAAGGTATGAGAATATTGCACATCGCTGCGTTGTGCAGTAATAGCATGGGAATAATTTTCATGTGTAAAATAAGTGGAACATGTATATGACCTCTCCTGTGAACATGGGTCATGCAGTGCAGACATTCGAAGCATTTCAGAACAGCACTCTTCCTCACCTCAAATGAATTGGCACTTCCTAACCTCTCTTACTACACCCGACGTGATTCCCTTCGTAAAGATAGACAGTATTATCTTGTTTCCAGACCTGCACTCCAGGACTAATACACATTTTATGCAAAGTGCTGTACATCATGTACGTTTTGCATCTTTGTGTAGTACATGAACATGCATCATGAAATAAGGCGACGTCATTCACACATTCACACCTTGTAATATTGTTAAAGCATGTGACATGCACATACAATGTTGCAAAAGCACAGGCCACAGTCTGTAACTGCTAAGAAAATGTGATTCCATGTGTGAAATTGGAATGCGCAGGGCCTTGACATGACCTTGACATGACCTTGAGGCAGGGCCTTGACATGACCTTGACATGTGTGACATTGGAATGCGCAGGGCCTTGACATGACCTTGATATGACCTTGAGGCAGGGCCTTGACATGACCTTGACATGTGTGACATTGGAATACGCAGGGCCTTGACATGACCTTGAGGCACACAGTCAATGGCCTTGTTGTCTATCGTGACTGGTGGGGGAGCGAGGGCGCACTGCTCGGGGGGCTAGCCTTGGTGTTCTTGATGGTGACCACCATCGCGCCCCTGCAATGTAAGAACCATCATAATTGTGCAAGGTGTTGACTCCTTTGCAGCTAAGGCATCACAAGCCTTCGACAGAGGGTTCTTAAGATCATGTAAGATGTGTTGCTATCTTTCACACTGGGTGCACGCTGTTGGCACAGCTGCTTGCATGGTTATTCCATTCCATACCATACCATTCCATACCATTCAGCTGATGTCAGAACACTGACTTTATATGTTTCTGTTAACAGGTGGAGAGGTAGTTTGGGACAACCCACCAGAGGGCACTGTCTTTGATCCCATCTTGCAACGGGTATTTGGCCGGGCCCTACACTCACATTCATTCAAGACCGCCACAGGGTCTGATGAGTCAGCTTATGTAGGAAGACCTTGTTGCTCACCGCTACCTCCCATGCACCTGCATCTGAAGGAATGTGCTCAAGAAGGGGGCCGCTTACTGGAATGTAGAAGTGGAGAAGGGCTAGAGGGTGCTGGTAGGATGTTGTCCCAACAGTGTGAGGTTATGCCTGCAGTTGCCTCAAATGTAAGGCAACAGGAAATAGCACCAGAAGGTAATGCAAAGTGCAGTGTTGCTGGCATGCCCAGAGATGTTGAAGTGCCTACCAGTCCCTTAACTGCTCCTGGGACAACTGGTGGGACCAATCAGAAGGGCTCCGAGGACATCAGTGCAAGCTACGATCTAGATCCAGCAGGATTTAAAGCAGTGAACCACAATGAGCAGGAAGGTGGAGGGGGAGGACAGGCAGGGCTGGAGAGAGAAAGTGTGAATGGGGGTGTGGGAGACAGGCCGCTCATTGTCCCCTCTGCCCTGGTGGTGGTGATGACGGGGCTGGTGTTAGCCATTGTTACATCTCCCTCCGGCCTGTCTTCCCTGAGAGTGAGTTAGTTCTGGAGGCGCGAAATAGTAAGGATTTAGGATTAGGGAGGCCCCAAGTTTAGGGTTTAGGGTCATGGAGGTGCCAATTTAGAGGTATGGGTTTAGTTGTGACAAAGATGTGATTGAATCTCTCCAAACCCCATATTCATGTATGTAATGTCATGATCTCCATCCCTGATCATATCAGTGTGGCAAACCACTTACAACGCAATGCTGATGTAGTTAGCACTTTGCCAAGTCTTCACATGTGAGTCTTAACATATCCTCTCTAAGGCTCCACAGGTCAGATCTTGGGGCTAGTATCTGGACCTAATACCTGACATGTTTCTGAACAACCTTTGTCGCTTAACACCAACTTTTCATGATCCCATGCATACAAGAACTACTCCTTTTATTCAACCCCTCTGTTCATGATCCCATGCATACTAGAACTACTCCTTGTATTCAACCCATATGTTCATGATCCCATGCATACAAGAACTACTCCTTTTATTCAACCCCTCTTTTCATGATCCCATGCATACAAGAACTACTCCTTTTCTTCAGCCTCTCTATTCATGATCCTATGCATGCATTTCTCTCTCCTCCAGTTTGGGCCTTCCATTCCAACACCAGTCATACCTTCTGCGGCTGACTTCTGGGCCGGTGTGTGGCGTGCAGGGCTGCCGCAGCTACCTCTCACCACCCTCAACTCAGTGGTCGCTGTTACGCACCTGGCAAAGCAGTTGTTCCCTGAGAGAGACCCTGTGGCATTCAGGCCTAGCCTAGTGGCATTCAGTGTGGGAAGTATGAATCTGTTAGGCTGTTGGTTGGGGACCGTGCCTGCCTGTCATGGCTCTGGTGGCTTGGCAGCACAGGTGTATATTACAACAATCTGTGTAATTTAGTGTTCATCTTAACAAGTGCCTCCTAGACCCACTTTGAACTGTGCAGATATTAAGTTAGCAGCGGCCACTCTCACAGAATGTTAGTGCATGACTGATTACATACATGTGTGGAGTATATTAGTGCATGACTGAGAACATACATGTGTGGAGTATATTAGTGCATGACTGAGTACATACATGTGTGGAGTATATTAGTGCATGACTGAGTACATACTCATCTTCCCTCCATGCATGTGCACTTGCTGCTGAACAGTACAAGTTTGGGGCAAGACATGGGACAGCGCCTGTGTGCCTAGGCCTTATCAAGGTGACTCTGGGGCTCCTGTTTGGTAGCAGCCTTGTCCAGCTTCTGCACAACTTCCCAGGCCCTCTATTAGGTGCTCTGCTTGCGCTGTCGGGGACAGAGCTTGCGTGCTCTGCTCGATTGGAGAATGGTCTGAGAGGGTGAGTGATTAGGGTTTAGGGAGAGGCCTGAGAGGGTGAGTGATTAGGGTTTAGGGAGAGGCCTGAGAGAGTGAGTGATTAGGGTTTAGGGAGAGGACTGAGAGGGTGAGTGATTAGGGTTTAGGAGAGGCCTGAGAGAGTGAGTGATTAGGGTTTAGGGAGAGGTCTCTGCCTGCCGCTGCTATATCTAAATGGGGGATCTCGCAATGAATGTACATGTAGGTGCTCAAGTACTTACACTCCTTAAACCCAGGTTTTAGATGATGAGATGAGAAATATCCTTGTGATCTTGAAAGGTGTGTGCATCTCCCTGAACGGCAAAGAAAACATTTGTCCGCAGTCTTTTGCCTGCAGATAAGGACGTCATTAGTTCTCTGCCTCGTACTGCAGATAAGGACGTCATTAGTTCTCTGCCTTTTACTGCAGATAAGGACGTCATTAGCTTTCTGCCTTGCTGTACTGCAGGTACACTATCATGCTGCTGACAGCTGGGGCAGTTTTGGCGCTTAATACTGGGGAAGGGTTCCTAGTTGGGTGGGCAGCTGCCTGTATAACATCTGCAGTTTGCTGGCTCTCTGGGCTCAGGAAGCGTTTCTTGCTGGTCAGGGAATGGCTGAGCCGCCTAAGACCTGGCACCTCTTATGTCAGGCTTTCAGAGCTTGGTGTCTAAGTACTCATCATTGTTACATAATTAACATAAGTGAATGTTAGTGAACAAGTCCCTTGTCTAGACTTGTCAGCTGGTGCAATTGCATGAATGAATCTGGATTGCTCAATGAAGAAATACATCGTAATTATGAGGAACTGCTCTACACCTTATTGCTCATTTCTGTCACATTACTAACACGAAGAGGTCAATGGTGTGTGTGTGTACTGTGTCATGCTCATAATTTTTGTCGACCCGGAGGCCCTGGTTGGGTGATCAGTTAAGCTGTCATTAGGTAGTTGCGCTACTCTTAGTGTGTTCTAACAAATAAAACCTTTTTTCATCATTTCAGGCCTCTGTGCTATTTTACACAAAAACTTATTCAAACCGCCCCTTCTATCATATAATTATGTTGGTAACAAACTCAACATCGAGGTTGACTGAAATGCATGGCCAAATTCAGCCAAACAAATATTGCGCAATGTTCGCCCTCCAATCAGCAATTGCGACTCGATAGGTCTCACTTCCAGTATCCTTCTTTAACTCACAAATTGTAAACAACTATTTGACTAAACTATTTTATGAAAGCACAAATTATGCACAGCCTCAGGACATCCTGCAGATATTAATATTTCACGAAACAAATTAATTACTCCATCCTTACAAACTCTAAACAAATCAGAAGTTTGGAAACCATGTGACAGCTGGAGGGTCAGCTGTACAGAATTCATCTACATTCACCTACATACCTACAGTCACAGCCTTAGAAAGCGCTGTAATCATACTCATTCTGTTGGCAAAGTGTGGACCAATCTCAGTAGTGCCAACCAGGCGCAGTACATCAATCAAAGTGCGGTCATCCTGTACATTAGGCAGTACAAGGGGTCCTCCCTGGCCGCCTCCTACCACCCTCATGTTCATCAGAAGCTGCACCAGCTCCATGACGTCCCCACGGCGCTCAACAGCAGATGCCGCAGCATCTCTCAGCACTGGGAGGTCCTGTGGGTCAGCTCCACTCACCACCAGGCACTGCCACAACAGGTCTAGGGGATGGGGAGGCAGGCTTCCAACAGCAGCTTCCTGGGCCTGCCTCAGCAGACGACTGTCCTGCTGATCCATCAAGGTGGCAGTGACGATGCGGGACACAATGTTACACTGGTCACTCTTGGAACCGCCTTCAGGAGGCTCCTTAAGTCCTGCAGCAGAGCACACCGCTGCAACAAGGGCGGAGGACTCCTTACCTCGCTCAAACATCAGCTGGCCTGCTTCCTTCCTTAAGCAGAAGAGGTAGCGGGACAGGGTGTCAGCATTGCCAGACCTAGCCATGGTCTCCATCTCCATAATGACTGGGTCTGTGGCATCATGCAGCTGCATGACTCGCCCCAAGGCCAGCAGCGCAGGTGGCAGGGGAGGCAGGGGAGGCAAGTCCTCCAAGGCAATCTGGTCTGGCACTCCCTGGCCAACATCCTCATCATCGGAGTCCTCCCAGTCACCCTGGGCCTTTCCATGGGGGTCATGGACATTTGAGGATGAGTTCAGGTGCTGTTGATTCTTAACCTCTTCCTGATACAACTGTCGGTGCACCATCTTGGCTGAGCTGGATAACTGCTTGGCCTGTTTCAATGGGGTGCCGTCTCCTTTAACAGCAGCTCCTCTGTAGGGACTGTGTTGTGCAGGAGCTGCAGCCGCAGCAATACCAGGAGCTGCAAAGGACCTACCAGGAGTGCTCCCCTTGCTGGGGGTGGAGCCCAGCAGACGTGACGGGCGTACTGGGCTCATGCCTGCTGGTACTGCTGTAGCGGCAACAGCAGCAGGGTGGGGGATTCCGCTTGCCAGGACTGAAGGAGAGAAGTGCCTGGGTCCAGCTAGCAGTCTGGCAGGGGAAGATGCAGCAGTACCAGTCTGGTACACAGTTGCAGCCTTGTTGGTCAGGGCCCTTGCATACAAAGCAGGATCTTCATACCTAGTGTGAATGAGAGAGGCCTTGGAGTTCATGAGTGGTGAGATAGCTGGGGACTGGGAGGGGATATTGGCCAGAGGGGCTGTCATTGCCTGAGATGGGTCTGAGGTTATCTGGCCAGCTGGGACCTTCCTGCTGTAGGTGACTGAAGAAACGCTAGAGGGTGCTGGGTTAGATGGGTTGGGAATGTCAGACCCGGGGGTATGGGCTGCGATCATTGGGCTGTCGGTCGTGGGGGCAGATGCACGATTGGTCGGGCCCTTTCTTTTGCTCTTTACTGTCGGCTCTGGGACATCTGCAAAATTCAAAAACACGGTTGATCACAAATCTGGGTTCAAGCGTTGCATAGACATAAAGGCATGAAATTTCAAACCGACTAGTCCTACCTTGATCTTCATAAAGCTGCTTCCTTGAAAGACCCTGCGCATATCAAGATTAATCCCTCAATATCCGGTAAAAATGCAGGTCGCGACACATGCTTATGCTGGACTGCTTTATAATACCTGCTGATACTTGGACTGGTAGTCCATCTCTCGGCTTGAAGAGCAACCCATGCTTAATGTTTCGAGTCTCTGGATTTCGCAAAATGTTTACTATCAGAGGTTGTTACAGTTTTATTCAACTTTAAAACCACAACTAACAAACCGCTGTTAGCGCCAAACTTTTCAAAAATGTCTGGTTTGTTTGTTTGGTTCTAGTCGACAGCTCAAATTTGATTGGTACCTAAAATCTACACGTTCCGCCACAACAAGAGTACATTGTCTGAAGTTCGTCCTGATGGACGCATACTGGAATGTTATGTCTACTCGTCACTGTCATGCGAAGGCTGGAGATCCCCCTGAGATACCACCCGCTGCAGGTGGTTGCGAACTCCCAGAAGAAGCTGTGGATTGGTACCCTACGAATGAATTTGGGAGGACACATCATGAAATCATATACAAACTATGTACATGTAGTTCTTCATAACATCTACGTGCCACTGATTAGGTTTTCAAAATAGACAAATCTGAGGTGTGATCGAACTAAATGTGCAAGAATATGATGAGCAGTGAGCAGTCCCTTACCATATCCTATGCTGGTGCTATGTTCCTGAGCTAGCTGAGACAGCTCTGACGTGTGGTTGACTCTGAATGCGTCGATCATACGGGAAACCTGCAAGCACATATTATACAGGATGTTGCATGAAAAATATGACATTTTACGCCGAATATGGAGCACAGAATATGGAGCACAGACTCTTCAGTTTTGTCACATAATCAGCATGGATAAATTGCCAATGTCTACAGAGAAGTCCCCTTGTCTTATCTAATAAACTTGTCTAATAAAGAATCTTATTACCCAAAAAAGGATTCTAGTCAGGACGCGCTTAGGAGCCTCAGAGACCCAGCATTATCGCATTGTCTGAAACTTCAGAATCCATGAATGAAACCATGAGGTTTTATTGCATTCTACTCATGTTTCTGTGAAGGAGCGCTGAGCTGTACCTCAGCTGTACATGAAGCACATCCATACTTGTTCCACCTTTCAAGCAGCACCCTCACCTCAGAAGGCAGGAATTCTAATGTGTCTAGCACTGCTGCTGATAGCTGCAGGCTGGGCTCTAAGATCTCGGGCACGACAGCTGTGGCCCCCGCTTTCTCTAAGTTGATACCATGCGTAACATCATGGGCGCGCACAAAGGTCTTGACTTTGGGGAAGTGCTTAGTCATGGCGTACACCGCACGGTAGTTGGCACCGGGGGTGTCCAGAGCAATGATGGCACATGAGGCGCGCTCTGCCCCCAGGAGGTGCAGTACATTGGGAGATCCAGCATCACCGAAATACACGGGCAGATCTTGGGCCTGAATGGTGTGGAAACATAGTGTGAACTCATCCCCAAGCTCCTAGCGCAGGTTCACTTGGAGAACACCAGGATCCCTTAGTATGAAGTTCTAGGCTTGAAAGAGGAATGCTGTAAGAAGATTTTGACAGGCAGCATCACTCCAAGCTTGGAATGTCTCTCAGTTCTCCCTAAGCTCTGCCTAAGCTCTCCCTAAGCTCTGTCACATCAAATTAAACCTTACCTTGCCCTTCGCAACTTGGTCAGCACTCGAATCAATGGCAACAAAGGGGATTAAGTTTTCACTTAATAGCTGCGCTATGAGTTGTCCTGAGCGCCCATATCCCATAATCAAGACATGGCCCTTGAGCTCCTGAGAATATCAAAGTAATAAACAAAAATGAAAATAAGATGAGGGCTAAAGATTGGAGCGTTGAAGGCATCAATATTCAGATTTCTTGCACGAGACTGTCCCATGCAGATGTCTTGCACGAGACTGTCCCATGCAGATTTCTTGCACGAGACTGTCCCATGCAGATGTCTTGCCCGAGACTGTCCCATGCATGTCGCGTCAGTGTACAACCTGCAGCTCTTACCTTGGTTTCCTCCTCCTTGGGTTGGAGCGCTTTTGTGTTGCTCTTCTCCATCATAAGACCCAGCTTCCCTCCAAATGCCGCCAAGTATGGTATCAGCGCCATGGACAATGCAACCACCAGGTACAAGATGCTGGTAACAGGCGCTGGAAGCACTCCAAGGGAGACGGCAACGCCAAAGGCCACGAATGCAAACTCACCACCTGGATTGTAACACGCACCAGATGTCACTTTAGTACTGAATATTGGAATACCGGTGGTGAGTGAACCTAAAGAGAGGAGTTGAAGTATCTAGATCCACAATGATGAACTGGAGACCGAAGATCATGAGAGGGTATGACCTGCTGAAGACAAATGTTTTCAGGTCATGTATTCCTTCGTACCTGGAGCATTCCTTCATACCTGGAGCATTCCTTCATACCTGGAGCAATAAGCAACCCTGCACGAATGGCTGCCACCTTGGTCATTCCAAACATGGGTCCAACGGCAGCCATCACAGCCAGTTTACCTCCAACCAACAAAGCGATACCCAGAAGAACTTCTTTCCACTAAGTGTGAGCGAAAGGCAGCAGCTTGTGTGAATGAAAGACAGCAGCTTGTGTGAATGAAAGACAGCAGCTTGTGTGAATGAAGGACAGCAGCATGTGTGAATGAAGGACAGCAGATTGTGTGAATGAAGGACAGCAGCATGTGTGAATGAAGGACAGCAGCATGTGTGAATGAAGGACAGCAGATTGTGTGAATGAAGGACAGCAGATTGTGTGAATGAAGGACAGCAGATTGTGTGAATGAAGGACAGCAGATTGTGTGAATGAAGGACAGCAGATTGTGTGAATGAAAGACAGCAGCTTGTGTGAATGAAAGACAGCAGCTTGTGTGAATGAAGGACAGCAGATTGTGTGAATGAAGGACAGTAGCTTGTGTGACTTTCAGTGTTTCAGATAAAAACATTCACTCAAGCAGACATTGAACATTCAGCACAACCCCCCGGGGAAAGTATGGATGGCTCATGCCTTCCAAAGGTGTTGGGACAGCAAACAGCAATGATACTTGCACCTAAAAAGGGCTCCTACATATGCTGATAGATTGTGAGTGATAAGAGTGATAACCAGGCTAGCGCTTACTTTTTGTATGAACAGCTGAGCCGAAATCTCCATCCCCACGCTCATGAAAAACAGGCCCAACAACAGACCCTTATATGGTGCAATATCTGACTCAACCTATGAGAGAGTGAGAGGATACATATCATCACAAGTCATGAAGGGGCGAGTCGGTTTATCTTGATGTTACTAATGAAGAGGGCACACATCTGTGAAACAGCGCGTTGAAGGGATGTAACTTACTGTGATAAGATCTTTGACTCAACTCAAATGTCATAATAAATGACTTAGGATGCTGGACTGACTCATGACACTTGTAAAACTCATTCATGATGTTAAGGAATGGTAGGGTGTGCCAAAAAGCAAGGGTGTCTCAACTGGGTACCATTTTATATTCATCAAAATTCATCAAGATATTTATGACTTAATCTGAGAATAGGCCACCTTGTCAAGCCCATGGATGCATGACAACAGACCACTATGTCAAGCCCATGCATGCCATGGATGCATGACAATATACCACTATGTGAAACCCATGCATGCATGACAATATACCACTATGTGAAACCCATGCATGCCATGGATGCATGAAGGTAGAGCCACATAAACCTCTGAATGAAATCTTCACCTGCAGAGCATATTCAGTCTCAGCAATCAAGAGCCCTGCCAAGAAAGCGCCGAGAGCAAGCGAGAGGCCGGCCAAGGAGGTTAGGAAGGAGATTCCTAACACCACCAGCAATGTTGTGCTTGCAAATATCTCCGCATTGGCCATCTAAGGAAGTCAGAAGTATAAGTCAAGAGTTGAGGTTAACGAACGTCAAGTTAAAACATCCAGCATAAGCACATCGAAAAGGGCAACGCTTGGAAGTTCTGGCCAGAGAATAAAAGATTATGGAGTAAATGATTGACAATTCACATGTATAAGATCCTCAAGGAGTTTTTGGGGCAAACCCTAACCTAGCATGGAGAACAACACATCCTTTTAAACACAAGCATGGACATGGTGACTCTAATAAACTCACTCTCAAGCCCCCAGCATGCAGATACATACAACACAGATCGTGCCAGCATTCACACGGTGACATACCTCACTCATTTTCTTGTACAAGGGCTGTATAAAGAGCCTCCCTCCAGCAATGATTGTGAATATGCAAACAATGGCTTTCACTGCTGCAGTCCCTAGTGCTGTTGCGATCTGAGACATGCCACCTGAGGTACCGTCGGGAGATGGAGCGAGGAGCGGGATGAGCATCAGCAGCACCACAACTGCAAGGTCCTGAGGGCAATCAGAGTATTGACTGTATCAGCACATGATGTGGCGTGCTTGTTTTAGTGTAAATATGCTAGCTCATAGCAAGGTATACATGAGTTCACACATGAGTTCACACAAAGCAGTGGCCATGGGCTGTATGTGATGCTTCAATCGTTCTCATCCTTTGGAGCAAGCAACAGCTGTTGTTTTGATCATAACTTTTGTTTGTTCCACTACTTAATGCCCCAATGTATCAAAAGTTAATAATAATTATAAGAAATATTTGCTTTGCTTTATATATTTACGGGATGTGAAACTGGAAAATGTACCTGAAGGAGGAGGACAGAGAAAATGGCACGACCATGCCTGGAACCCATCTCCCCCCTATCCTCTAGGACCTGCGACACACAAAAATGAGTTGCTGCGTGACTTCCTGGAATCCTTCCCACACGACTTCACACACTTCACACCAAATGACCTCCAGAAATCCTTCCCACATGACTTCACACTCTTCACACTTCACACCAAGTGACCTCCAGGAATCCTTCCCACATGACTTCACACTCTTCACACTTCACACTAAGTGACCTCCAGGAATCCTTCCCACATGACTTCACACTCTTCACACTTCACACCAATTGACCTCCAGGAATCCTTCCCACATGACTTCACACACTTCACACTTCACACCAAGTGACATGTTGCTGTTGACAGATCTTTTCACACACCTAGTTACCTGATCCTGCTGACTCATCATTCAACATCCAAGAAAAGTGTTGAAGTGGATACATGATTCCACACACCTGTATCCCCACAGCTGTAGAGCTCATGGCTAGAGCTCCGCCCAGAATGATGGAGGATGGACCTGAGAGACCTGCTATGGTCATGGAAACTGCGGCCACTCCAGCAGCAGTGAGGAGCACCTACAGGTGTGGGAACAAAAATAAACACAAACAAAATCTTATAAATCAACTTTGACTGTACTAGGAGCTCTTCATTAGATTTCTTGTGGTGAGTGCATTAGAGTGCACAGCATCAACCACTGCATCAACCACAGCATTAGCATGTGCGTCAACGACATGGCAATGTGGGGAGAAGAGGGTCTTTCAAAGACAGTGTTAACTGACCTGGCGCTTTCAACAACAAACAATGCCAATCCCATGTACGGTCAAGAACTCAGGCCAAGTAAAAAATCATGGTACAAGGCTCATACTTGCAATTTATGGTATTAAAACCAATACAGACCTGTAGAGTACCCATTCCGAACACCATTTTGGCCATTGAAGCAAGTCTCTCCATGCTAAGCTCCAGACCAATATTGAAAAGGAGGAAAACAACTCCCAGCTCAGCCAGGTGTTTAATGCTCTCCACGTCCTGGATAATGCCCAGGGCGTAAGGCCCAACCAGTGCTCCACCAAGCAAGTAACCCAGCACTGGGTTTCCACCTGAGGTATCAGATCCCACACAAAGCTATCAAGTTGGTATCCTACAGTATCCTCAATTCAGGACACCAGACAGAGCTCCTGCTTATAAAGGGGACAACCACTACTCAGCTCTCAGCTCATGCTCCATGCTCTCACTTCATGCAGTGCATGGAGCATGTGCTGCATGCTCTCACTTCATGAAGTGCATGGAGCATGTGCTGCATGCTCTCACTTCATGCAGTGCATGGAGCATGTGCTGCATGCTCTCACTTCATGAAGTGCATGGAGCATGTGCTGCATGCTCTCATTTCATGAAGTGCATGGAGCATGTGCTGCATGCTCTCACTTCATGAAGTGCATGGAGCATGTGCTGCATGCTCTCACTTCATGAAGTGCATGGAGCATGTGCTGCATGCT
The DNA here is from genome assembly GCA_002335675.1 of Chlamydomonas eustigma. NCBI lineage: Eukaryota > Viridiplantae > Chlorophyta > Chlorophyceae > Chlamydomonadales > Chlamydomonadaceae > Chlamydomonas > Chlamydomonas eustigma. The sequence goes on along the minus strand of BEGY01000047.1, from coordinate 52,791 downwards.
CTCATTTCATGCAGTGCATGGAGCATGTGCTGCATGCTCTCATTTCATGAAGTGCATGGAGCATGTGCACTCTGTATGTCATACTTCCTGGGAACCACTGCATGGAGCATGTGCACTCTGTATGTGATACTTCCTAGGAAACACTGCATGTGTCTCACAATATGCATGGCAAATTTTCATCATGAGGCATGCTTTTTACTCCCTATACATGTATAACTGCGCTCATTGCATGGCATATCTTGATCACATACCAAACATATTTGCCATGCATGGCTTATCTTGTTTGAGGACCATGCATGGCTAATCATGTTTGAGGACCATGCATGGCTAATCTTGTTTGAGGACCGTGCATGGCTAATCTTGTTTGAGGACCGTGCATGGCTAATCATGTTTGAGGACCATGCATGGCTAATCATGTTTGAGAACCTTGTATGGGAGCCTTACCAGGAACTTTGCTGACCACTAGCGGTACGCATATGCAGGAAGTGAGCAGAAGGGCGATAGCCTCCAACAGACTCTTCTCAGCATCATGTAGATGAATGTGGCTGAACTGAAAGGACAGAAGAAATTGAGCACAACAGAAATAGGGCTAACTCATTCAGTAGCAGAAAAAAATCATACGCGAACATAATGGAATATGTTAATTGTTATTGTATGTATATAAAATAGATACGAGAGCACAGTGATACGAGACTCAGGATATGTGCAACTAGAACATCTGGACTGAGAAACACTAAAATAGACTGGCATTACAGATCTAAACAATCTTGGTAGAGCCACCATGCCATCAAAGTTTGGATCCCCACTCCCTATTTTCTACAATCCCCACTCCCCACTTTCTACAATCGACATCAAAAATCTTGATCAAAGTGTGGCGGGTAGCTCTGGATGTCCATGTCCATTCAGCGCAGACCATAGCCATGCCTTAGAACCTTAATGCAACCTATTTTCATATCACCTGTGCTTTGACCATATCCACAAGGCCTTGGAATGCAATTACAAGCTCCTGGCCGGGAACAGTGTTGGTCATTGCCCAGTTACCAAGACATGCAATTGCGATGATGACACCCCATTTAAAGAAGTTTGGTTTTTTGACAACAGCTGAGGCTTCAGAGAACTCAGAGGATGGTGCCTGTGGAATGAGATGAGTAAGTGTGAACGAATGGGGAGTGGGCATGCCAGGAAGTGTCATAAGGAAGTTTTACGGATGAGTTAGGAAAAGGATGGCAAGTGGACCAATTGAAAAATGAATCAAATAAATGAAGTGAATGAACTTGAGCTGCCTGCTCTGTTTGCAACCTTCATGTTTGTGTACATGTAAGAGAGGTTGTAATATGCTGGATGTACATGTAAGAGAGGTTGTAATATGCTGGATGTACATGTAAAAAGAGGTTGCAATATGCTGGATGTACATGTAAGAGAGGTTGTAGTATGCTGGATGTACATGTAAAAGAGGTTGCAATATGCTGGATGCTCTACCAGCTCTTGGTGAGGGGGTCTCCAAGGTACCTGAGTTGGGGTGGAGATAGAAGCTGTTGTAACAGTGGCACTAGGGACCTTGTTGGGTAGTACACTACTGTCAATGCCTTGGAGAGATACTGGTGTAGAGGCAGAAGGAGGATCATCGGTAAGTGTGTACTCAGCCTTTTCCAGGGCCAAGCTTGTCTCCTAAAAACAGGAATGTAACCATTTTGGGTTCAGTCTTCTGAGTGGATGAGGGTAGTGGAGTCAGCCTCGTAGAGACAGAAATTTCATTAAGAATGCAGGCTTGCAACATTTATCATATTGCTCGGAGGCAAACAGTTTGGTGTCAAGTGCTCATGTTTGCGAAGCGTCACCCAGCTGTGCTCAATAATTTACCTAGTATCTTCACCAGTAAACACTTATACTGGACAGCTCTTCAGTAAATATGAACATGGCTGCAGGCACTAACCTTGACCACCTCCTCAGCTTGCATTTCCTCCTTCACCGCCACCTCAGCAGCCTTCATGGCCTCAGCAGCTACAGCTTCAGCTTGCAAGGCTACTTTATCAGCAATTTCAAGTTTTGAGATTAAGTCTGGGTCTTCTGGAGTCGTCGCTAGCCGTGCTCTGAGCTCCTTAACATTAAAGTTGGCCTGTGCTGCTTCGATAGCAACCTTCAAAGCAAGCAAGAAACAAGTCGAATCGTTACATGGGAGACGAGGAACAATTCTTGATCGCTGTGGACCTGGACAAAGCTGGAATCAAAAGCATGCGCACCTCCTGAGCCTTTGCTTCGAGTGCCTCTCGAATAGCTTCCGCCTCACGCAATTTTGCTTGAGCAAACTCAAGTGCTAATGTGAGAGGAGATAGGGACTCCTCTTGCATCGAAAGCATCTCCTCTTGCATGGAGCTCCCTGATGTAGAAGTATCGTTTGCGGCATCTTTTTGGGAAGAATTAACTGTAACAGAAGATTTTAATGGACTCTGAATCCACAAAAGTTGAGTTTTGATGGCTGCTGCACCCCCGATACTGCTCTTCAAACGCGGTACTAACGTATTATTTTTCACATAATTTAGGCGATTATATCGAACACATGGAGCCCTAAGGTACGACTGACTCAATCGGAAGGTAGAAGACGAAGGGGGGCAAAACACCTTCATCACACGTACCAACAAATTGCGTTTAAGAGAATGAGCTTGCTTATGAGTTAATCAACATTTTCAACACACCAGAGGAAATATACGACAGTCGGGTAATTGCGTTACTTTTTCCTTTCGCTCTTGCAAAACTATATTGATCATAACATTTTTGATGTAATATCAACTTTGCAGTAACTGTGACATTAGCGATGCGGTAAACGATTTAAATTACTGCCGTTTCTGCAGATAGACAGCTGTAGATTTGAAGATGTGGTGACAAAATAGGCCATGTATGTAACAAAAGCAAATTATATGTTATTCCTGTAATCTTTTGTTGACTTACCATGGGAGCAAGAGTTCCTGATGATGCACTTCACTTGAACGCAGCAAAAATATTCATAGGGCAAACTTTTAGCTTATGAATAATAGGTACTTACCATTGTCTTCCATGCTTGCCATAAACTACCTACTTTGAGTGAGCATGGTAGGTCGTAGTCATGTGATGTTCCTATCTGCAGGATGCCTCATCTGAGATACATTGACATATTCAACTGTGCCAGATCATTTCTTCCTTACCCTTCAATTGTTAATGCGCAGCACACCAACTACAATTAAATTCTGCTAGGAATGAAACTGGTAAAACACAGCATGCAATTAGGTTGCTAGCTCCCATAACCCAAATTCATGAGATGTTGCTCTACGCTGATGCGCAGTATTCCACGTCAAGGGTTCATACAAGCATGCAAGCACACGTGGGTTTGGTGTAGTCGTACACGACAATCATACTCAGTATTGTGTAGACGTCCCAAATTCTGACACTTTGCACTCACATATTTGTATTTACCTCGAATGCAGTCAAAAGAATAAAGATCCTTGATGCATTTCGTCGACGTACTAGTGTCCCTCAAATGTTGTCATCAGGCATGTGAATAAGTAAACTCTATGGAGGTTAATACAGCATTATTCAGCGACTCGGTATGTCTGATGATGCATATTTAACTTCGTCGAACGGGCGCCATGACAATATCATCGCTCCTTTCGATATGCACGGGGCCTTGAACTCGCCATACCTGAAGTAAACTACAACTTTCTTGCTATCACAGGCTATGAGATCGGCAGAGGGAAGTCATGGCAGTCATGGCAGTACATACCAGCCTGCTAGCGAGGCATTTGCTGCACAACTGAACATGAGCAGACGACCGGCTGTTCCATTATCCATGCAGTCCATGGACATCATGACCGAAACAGAAGGCCTGCTTCTGCATGGTAAGTGTCTGAGCTGCAGGGCCTGCCGCTTCTGCATGGTAAGTGTCTGAGCTGCAGGGCCTGTGGCATGAAATCAACCATAAGTTTGATCAGAGACCCTGAGCACTCAATCACATTGATCAGAGACCCTGAGCACTCAATCAAATTGATCAATGTGCCATGAGCTGAGGAGATAGATTGACAAACCTGCACTTTGCAGCAAGTAAGGCTGGGTGTTGGTTGCAGGAGGAACTGGTGACTTCCCATGCAGTACTGCTGAGGACCTCGACCGCTTTCCCGCTTTCGGTGCCCCTCTCGAGGAAGTAATGTCAGCTCCGCTTTGGAAGCGCCTATTGTGGGATGGAGGAGGTTCACCTTTTGATGTGTTCCTCACAGCTGCAAGCGCTCAAGTAGGTCAAATAAAAGACATGTCTTTACAGCTGAAGTCTCAACCCACCTTCTAAAGACCATATTAGAAATTATGACACAGCAGAGAGACAGGTGCTCTTGTGTTCACACCTTGTTCACACCTGCTCTTGATTCAATACTACTTTGAAAAATGCTTATAAACCTGCCTGGAAATGGGCAACAAACTCCCTCATACGCTCTCAATTGTTACCTCTTGCATTGATCTCAGTTTGTACTTACACCACCATATCCTCTGATCCCCTCAATAATCTCCATGATGCTCGTCACAGGTTGGGCAAGTGCTTTTGAATCTACCAAGTAAGAACAGATTGCTGTAATCATGCAAGTATCCAGGTCATGTCCCCTAGATGCTATCATTGCAAACTGATCGAAGTTGAGCATTACTCAAGTTGTGAGTCACATCTTCACATTGGTAGGCCAGGCTGCTGGTTCTGGAGCAGGTAGGCCGCCTACATCACAGTTTTCTCACACTATGATGTGCCTCATGATGTTAACAGACAGCATGGCAAGGCTGGGTTTGGTTGGAGGAATATTGACTCAGACATTTTGTGCAGCTACTGCAGTCTACACCCTTTGTCTGCTGCAGAGCTTGTACCATGAGGTCAAGAGGATGCAGGTAGGGAAATGTTCAAAATCCATTCAAAAAAATATTAATCAGAGAGGGAAATGTCTGAATCATAGAGTGCAGCTGGAAGGAAGATAGATTGCTGAGATTTTCGAACTTCATTTTTTTTAATTTATCAAATGATTTTTGTAAAGGGTCACTGAAGGTCACCCTGCCCGCACTCTGATTGTGATGAAGGTCAAATCAGGCACCTGGTTTTCAGCTGGAACCTTCAAGAGAGATCATGTAACACAGTATCATTCTGTGATCCATGACACGATGGGGTCAAGGGTACAGGCATAGCTAACCCTAGCAGTTGCAACCCTAATTCTGGGGAGCATTATTAGAGTGTGGATGCTGCCATTTCCACCCTCATGTGCTACTTTTAACCTCGTTAAAATGATCGTTTTTCAATTGTAAAGAAGGTTCAGATGTACGACTTACCTCATCCTTTTACCATCTTTTTATGCATCTGCTGCTTTCTCTCAATCTGTGTCTTACTCTCTTGCACTAATCATCATCTTTTGCTACTGCAGTGGTACGCTGAGTTCACCAGAGTTGTGAATGTGTTAGAGCTGATAGGATTAGCCGCTGCCCAAATCATTTCCTCAGCTTCAAATCTGTACTACGCTCAAGTATGTACCGCTTCTTGTGATGATTTCACTACCAACTTCAAACACGAACTCCTTGTCCTTGTGGAAGCTGCGTAGAAAATGCTTCCAAAAAGATTCATGTACCTGATGTAAACAACATCCGACATCATTCTGGATATTGTTATGTGCTAATGGAGTGGCAAGTCATAATTTGAAAAGGATTGTTGTGATGTGCTAATGGAGTGGCATGTCATAACAAGAAAAGGATTGTTGTTATGTGCTAATGGAGTGGCAAGTCATCATAACAAGAAAATGATTGTTGTTATGTGCTAATGGAGTGGCATGTCATAACAACAAAAGGATTGTTGTGATGTGCTAATGGAGTGGCATGTCATCATAACAAGAAAATGATTGTTGTGATGTGCTAATGGAGTGGCATGTCATCATAACAAGAAAATGATTGTTGTGATGTGCTAATGGAGTGGCATGTCATGACAAGAAAAGGATTGTTGTGATGTGCTAATGGAGTGGCATGTCATCATAACAAGAAAATGATTGTGGTGATGTGCTAGTGGAGTGGCATGTCATAACAAGAAAATGATTGCTTGGTTTGCTTGTGTGGCACATTATTATTATCAAGGAGCTTCATTGTCAGGGCCTATGCATTTCACACCCTTGCCGCCATTCAACTCAAAGTACATAGCTAGTCTGGATCCTTCATCTGTGTGGCGATGGTCTTGATGATTTTTCTTGCTTGTGCTCTACACATCATGCATGCAGCCTGTTGGACATCGCATATGGAACAAGAGGGACTTCACATTACTCTCTGGAGGCATTGCATCGTGCTTTGTGTTCGTTCCGCTCTTCAGGTGTGCATGTCACTTATCTTTGACCTCTCCATGCTTGTGCATATTGCGATCAGCATTGCCCTATTTAGCTCTTTCAATGCTATGAGGACACGCGCTTGCTGTAAGCAGACTGCATTTTTGCATCACGAGTGAAGAGATGGATCCTTGCTGTTGAGGCAGTGCTGCGAACCACAAGAAATGCATCATTACTACCACGATAGGGTTAGGGTTAGATAGGGTTACTACCATGATAGGGTTAGGGTTAGATAGGGTTACTGCCACGATAGGGTTAGGGTTAGATAGGGTTACTACCATGATAGGACAGTTTTTTTATCCTGCTTCTTCCTGGACACCATTACATTTAAATCTTAACCTGAGCTCTCTCAGGTTGCTGTATGCATGAGCTTGCTGAACCTCATTCAGTGCTTGCGGCCTCAACCCCAATCCAAGCATGGTGGCTTTCATCCCTCACCATGCAGCCACATCCATGCACTCAACATGCAGGCACATGCGAGTCTTTGTCTTCATAGCCCTGTTTGGCTCTTCTTATGTTGCCTACTACATGATAGCAGAGTCCATCCAGCACGGTTTTCCCAATGCTGCCGCCACTGCCGCTGCTCAACCCACTGAGTTCTTAGACATTTTCCAGGTGAGTGTGTTAATGTGGATTGTGTGGTGATCCTGATTGGATTGAAATTTGCATAAAGACCTGCATTATCTACCAGTGCAATTGTGTCCATGATAAAGTTTACTGAGCAGAACAGCTGACTCATCAGAGGCAACAAATTGTTCATTCATTTCTTTACAAGTATCTTCATGTAGAATTTGTTTAGATTAATTCACATCTGTGACATTATTCAAACTCATGTCATCTTAAGGCCTTGAACCTCTCTTCAAGGGCTTATTGCTGCATGAGTAGTGATTCCGGAGAATTCTCCAAGCAACAAACTCCAGTTGATGTCATTTCTTTGAGATAATACTGCTTTGTATGTCCCAGGCTGTTAGCAATATCCTATTCACTTTTGGAGGGCATGCCATGCTCATAGAAGTACTGGATGGACAATTTAGGTGAGAGTCATGGTATGCATACTCTGATGCACACTCTAGTGCACAATTTACAATATCCATGCCATAGTCAGCATCCTCTAGTTTGCATCCTCCTCCATTTTTAGTGATACGTACTTAAGGCTGTCTGGTGAGGTTAGTTCCAAGGCTGAAAATCTCGACATCTTGAAGAGGGTTGAGCTGGCTGCATAGGTGACTATGTATTATGTAATCAGAGGCTAAGGCATTATGGCTAGATTCATTTGCATCCCATTCACATCCGGATTAACAACGACAGGCCTAGCAAATTCCGTGGAATGTTTGGATGGGCCCTAGTGTATGTCACTGCCTTCCTCACTCTCCCAAGCGCCTCGTTAGTGTACCTGTCCTTCCCAGAGGAGGCATATAACACAGGTGAACAACTTCAGTGTGTAGTGATAGGAGAGTGCATCAACACATCCTTTGTAGTGATAGGAGAGTGCATCAACACATCCTTGGTAGTGATAGGAGAGTGCATCAACACATCCTTTGTAGTGATAGGAGAGTGCATCAACTCATCCTTTGTAGTGGTAGGAGAGTGCATCAACTCATCCTATGTTTCTGTGCTTGCGCAAGTCAAGTCAGAAGGTCATATGAGGCCGGTGCCTTCAAGATTGTTGCACCAGATCTGTGTGAATCAACATGGATTGATTTAAGCTAAAACTTTCATAGTCCAGGTTCATGATATTGTCCATACAATTTGTGTGCGTCCTGCACACAACACTTGCCCCCCCTGCTCCATATCAGGGAATGCATTCAAGATTTTCCCTCCAGACGCAGCCATGGTGTTTGGTGTGGCTATCATGATGCTTCACCAAATGATCGCCTATGGCCTCTTCATGCTCCCAGTTTTCCACATTGCGGAGAAAGCATTGGGGGTGCATGAAAAAGGGTCGTACTTTGCTAAGGTTGCAGCTCGCCTGCTCCCTGGTAGGTCGATTATAAGGCTGAATTTAGCTTTAGGGTTTAGCTTTAGGGTCGGCCGAGGTGTGCTGATGATGTTGATACATATTGATCCCTTATCGCCAGGGGCCTGTCTGTAACTGATGCTCAAATATCAGTTGAAATGTGAGGCACCAGAGATTTGAAATGTGAGGCACCAGGGATTCATTTTGGATCAAGGCATCATCGCCTCATGCTGAACGTCTGTACCGCTTCATCTGCATTCAGCTTACCTTGCATCAAGATTGCATTGTGTTCCTGTTCTTGTGCAGCCTTTGTTGTGTGGTTAATCACTTTGATGTTCCCTTTCTTCGGCGTGATCAACGATCTCATTGGCTCCTTTTGTACGCCCTTTGAGACATACATCACGCCATGCCTAGCCTTTACAATCTACTATTGGTCCAAGGCAAGGAGGGAGAACCCGGTGGACACATACCCTGGGTAGGCTCTGCCTCAGCATCTAATCAGAATCTCTAGAACTCTTACTTGGTCCTTCATAATTGCAGCATAAATTTGCTCAGGGTTGATGTAAACAACCTGATCTCACCTCATGAGAGATTTCTCGAGCGAAGGTCATGACTATGTCAGTGGAGGACAGTCTTTAGAGGAGTCATGCCCATGCAATAAGTACCTTGACATAGTCTGCAGTAAATAGAGTGACATGCTATGCTGTGTCCTGTTTTTAATGGCCCCTTATATCCCCTTGATGCACAGGTCTACTGTCTAGCCCACAATTGTCCTTCATTACCCTTTTGTCCCCATCAGAAATTCTGGTGCAGGGACCAAAATGTAACCTTCGTCTGCACAGGTTCTCTTTTGGCTCTCTCTTCATTGTGAATGGTGTCGTAATTGCAGCTGCCACAATCTGTGGGCTAGGATTTGGAGGCTATGCTTCTGTTGTTGAGCTTGCAACCTCGGTCAAGGACTTTGGGTTGTTCGCACCTTGTTATCAATGTTGATAGCCTTTGCTGCTGATCAGTACATTCGTGAATACTGCACGACACTGTGTGATCATGATGTGCTCCAAGGCAGCTTGCTTATGGAAGAGCATACGGATGCTTTACACGTGACGACAAGTTCAGGTATAGACGGTAAATGCTGCAATAAATGTGCAATCAAATGTTCCAGGAGGTACATTGCACCTACAATACAATATCATGGTGTAGCAAAAAGGAGGCCAGTTGGAACACCAAGATGACTCGTTTACCGCCACGATCAAAAACCTGTTTGTCTAGCAAGTATTTCGCCCTACAAATCAGTGCCTGCGCCTCATGTGCGTATGATAATTGACATCAACATAGACGTCAATCAACAGGGTATCGAAGACATATTAACGCAACAAAGTAGTCATACTCGACAACAAAACGCTTTTCCAAAATTAAGGCTACCTGAGATTTCTATGTTTCTCTAAACAAAATGGAGTAAGAATATTTGTTTGCCAGGGATTACAAATGGCTATCACTTTACAAGAGGCAGCAATGGTGCGTGTTCTAGTTAACTTCAGCAAGTACATAACAATTAACATGAACAATTTGACCATCCCTTATTGATAATTATGTATGCTTGCATTTGAAGCCAGGGTGACAAAAATCCAATATGCAAACTTTATTCGACACGCGCAGTACGGTCACCAAATTTTTGAAGGAGCTTCAAGCCCAGCGGAGGAGAGAAAGTATGTAATGAGGGCAACATCCACGTTGGACCCTCTTATGAAGGAACCCTTTCTTCAAGGCTACGCTAGTGTTGAAATCTTCTTCATCTCATTGCTAACAGCGGCATGTGCCGACGCAAACTCCGTGCCATCAAGAATAGAATACTGAAGCACCTGCTCAATCACGGCACAATACGATAAAAAAGCATCATAATATGCTGCTTCCCTACTGCAAATGTGATTGTGCTACTCTAGACTCTACAGCTAAGACAAAGTGACAAAGATTGGGTGCACTTTCTGCCACCACAATGAAGTGCTAAAAATGAACACTGCAGCTAACCTCAGAAATCTGTCAGGCGTGACAACCCAATAATAGGTAGTCAACTTTTCTCCAAATTAGAGACCAAGCTCTACTACATCATCACTGTTGACACTTATTGACCACCATAATTCACACCACCAGACTCACCACAATAGGTTTGAGGTGTCGCACTTTCCACATCTCACTCCCCACACACTCACCGACGTATTCTCCTCCACATGCTCCCTTTCCTTGTGACCCACTAGCGTTGCCACTAAACCTGGGACACTGCGAGTGAGCTGCAACAGCTTAACAGCAGTATTCATCTGAGTGCTCAACTCCAACACCCCGTCTAATGCACCCAAAGCCTTCGGAAAGATGTCACCCTCCATGAAGGGACCAGACCCAAACACACCCACCTGCATGAATTCAATTATAACTAATATGTTATCACTCTTTTAGATAAGTACATCACACTTTATGACATAAGAACAGGGAAACCCCTCCTGTCTTATCCCAGCACATCTGGCTGCATGGATAAGAGACCTTGGCTACAACCCAACAACAGCATTTACAGATACATTAACAGCAATTTACAGCTACTTGAATCGCAATTTATGGCAACATTAACAGCAATTTCAAGCTACATGAATCGCAATTTACAGCTGCATTATAACATGTGTTCTACATAATGAGTAACAACATTAATTGCAACATTGTTCACAATGCATCCCACCTTCAGCTTTCCTGCTACTTCCAGCTGCATTATAACATGTGTTCTACATAATGAGTAACAACATTAACTGCAACATTGTTCACAATGCATCCCACCTTCAGCTCTCCTGCTACTTCCAGCTGCATTATAACATGTGTTCTACATAATGAGTAACAACATAAACTGCAACATTGTTCACAATGCATCCCACCTTCAGCTCTCCTGCTACTTCCAGCAATGTCAAATTTGTGTTCTTAACACTGCTGCTGATGCCTTTAGATTCTAGAGCTGTTACACTCTGCCAACCTCTCTGGGCAAACGCCTCTGGCATGCCAACGCTCACCTGAGGTCACAACATAAACAATGTCACTCATTGTTGACACATTGTTTAGGGTTTAGATCTAAGGGGATTTATGTCATTGTTAACACATTGAGGTTTTAGATTGAAGGGGATCTAAGTCATATCAGATCATAGATCAAGTCATGGTGAACATGTCAGAATGCCACACTCTTCAAATGTTTCACACGCATGCCATGTTATCATGTATCACTATTCACATGTTTAACTCAGGGCCATGTCTATGAGCACACAGGGAAACTGACCGGTAGCTGAATGAACTTGAGGCCAGGCTCCCCACCACCCGCTGCCGCTTTCGCGAGCTGTACAACAGAAGATAGAGGAAGGTACATCGGATCTGAGGGAGGTACGCGGAAACAGTCCCAGGTTGCCAGCCCATAGTGTTTAATCAAGCCCTCCATCCGGCAGTCTGGGTTCAAGCAACACATCATGACAACATGTGAAAGCAGGAGAGTGGATAGCCTTCCTGTGGAGTACAGCCATCCATAACGGCGCTCACGCCTTAAATGCAAATTGCTGCATGCAGAGTCTGTGTGCCGTTGCATTACTCTGTATGCCAGGGTTTAGGGTTTAGTTAATCTAAAATTCTAGCAAACAATCAAGTGTTTTTCAGTTGTAGAGAGGCTAGTAATGACATTGCTGCTCTGAGAGCTGCCTCAAGGATTTCAACTCATTGACCTCCTTCACAAATTGTGTGCTCAAACATTAACTGCAGGCAACTTGATTTAACTGACTTGAGACAAAACTATGCATGAGTGCTGTAGTGATGACGTGTAGCCTTGTAACTCTCTCATACACTCTTTGTACTCTTAGCCTCAATTTTATACATACGTAAGGTTAGGCTAGTGGTCAATTCAACAGCCTAGAGACCTCCTGACTTCAATGACTGATAACAGTAATTGCCAACCATGGCTTGACTGAAACACACTGCTTGACAGACGTGCACTAGTCACTCACCTGCATATCAGTCAATCATCCAAGTCACATTCAAGGCATCTCCCATCATTCACTCAATAGAACACTATTGTGTATATCCTACATTCACTCCCATCATTCACTCAATAGAACACTATTGTGTATATCCTACAAATCACACAAATCACACACCTTCCAAATACTTGAATGCTTCAAGGAGTCGTTTCATGAACACTTCTCTCCCCACAACATTCAATTGTACTTCCGCGACATTGTGCAAATACAGTAGATCCACCTGAATCAAGGGGTAGAAAAGTAATAGCTGCTGTTAAATCTCCAACTTTTCACACACTGATGCACATGCACCATGTAACAGCACCTGCACATCCTACCATGCACCATGAGACAGCACCTGCACATTCTACCATGCACCATGTAACAGCACCTGCACATCTTATCTCATTTACTCACCGACTCAACATTCATTCGCAACAAGCTCTGATTCAAAGAGGCCTGAAGGCACAGGGGATGGATGCAGTGCATACCTTCCACGACATCTGAGGAACTTAAGATCCCACTCTGCTCAAACAGGAAGAGACAGGTATTATTTTTGCTATGAAGTGAGGGCATGCACTAGAGACAGCAGCTTATGAAAGGAATCTTTCAAGGGGGAAAAATGGACTACATGTTGAAGCTGGGAGGTCTTGCTGTGGCTTACTCTTAACAGAGGCTCCACAATGTGGCGGTCCACAAACCCAGCCTTGGTTGATAGAAACAACATGTCACGAGTGATGTCTCGCTGCCGTGTTCTGAGCTTCAGGTACTCTGGAGGTGTGGGTGAAGAAGGAAAGGGAGGCTGAGGTGCTGTTCCACGGTACGCAGCCAAGGGGACTGCAGGAGGTGGTTCCGGAGTTACGAAGAAGTCTGAAGCCTTGCCTCCAGACAACAGGGCATCTAGCGCATGGCCCAGGACAGCTTCTGATCGACCTGACCGATAATTACTGGCTACATACATACAACGTAAAAGACAAATACTTCACTACAACATGGGATAGATGCAACGTAAAAGACAAATACGTCACTACAACATGGGATAGATGTTAATACCAACCAACCTGTATCTATCACATTCAAACCATGAGAGGCTGCATAGATGATACCAACCAACCTGTATCTATCACATTCATACCATAGGAGGCTGCATAGATGATACCAACCAACCTGTATCTATCACATTCAAACCATAGGAGACTGCATATATGATACCAACCAACCTGTATCTATCACATTCAAACCATGAGAGGCTGCATAGATGATACCAACCAACCTGTATCTATCACATTCAAACCATGAGAGGCTGCATAGATAATACCAACCAACCTGTATCTATCACATTCAAACCATGAGAGGCTGCATAGATGATACCAACCAACCTGTATCTATCACATTCAAACCATAGGAGACTGCATATATGATACCAACCCACCTGTATCTATCACATTCAAACCATAGGAGGCTGCATAGATGATACCAACCAACCTGTATCTATCACATTCAAACCATGAGAGGCTGCATAGATGATACCAACCAACCTGTATCTATCACATTCAAACCATAGGAGACTGCATAGATAATACCAACCAACCTGTATCTATCACATTCAAACCATGAGAGGCTGCGTAGATAATGGCGGACTCCATAGCTTCATCTGTACGTCTCCTAGAGTCCCCCAAGTAGGTTCCAGTGCCAACAGAGCCCAAAATCAAGCCAGACTTGGTCACACCTGCAGAGAAATTACAGGGCACAAAAAATATACGGGAATGAAGAGTACACAATTTCATGTCAGGAACTGTCGGACCCTCAAATGCAAAAGCCAGAGCTTGAGCCCATGGTGCATGTTATAGGCTCACTGTGAAGAAAGTGAGCCTATAACAGCTTAAAACAATACATGATACATGTTGCACAAAGTTATGTGCGACATCTATCATACAATCAATTTATCTTCCACGCTCATCCCTCACCTGACCAGTGATGATAACAATCATAATTAAAGCACTGGAAACCCTAGATCTCTGGTGTTCACATTTCACCTGGCTGCACCACATTCCCTGTGCTATTCCTCCAATGGCCCTTCCCGATCATGAATAAGTCCTCCATCATAGACTGATATGCAGCAGTGCCTTGGGAGGTGGCGAAGCCTCTGTGCCTGAACTGAAAGTGTGAATTAAGGGGGGGGGAATACTTATGTTAAGGACCTTGAATTTGTGAAATTGGTGGGCTGCTCTAAATGTGCCTCTCAGCAGTTGTGCTCAAAGCAGCGTACATGACCCATGACCCTTTGCACAACTAGCTTCGGATATCATGCAAGCATTTTGAAGAGAAGTCTGATAAAAAAGTGACACCTGCTGACAAAATTTAAAGTCACCACTGTTTCTCAATTTATGGCATTAATTGACAAGCAGAGATTGAACAGGTTACAAGATCCCCCTACATCTCAAAAGCATCTCACTCTTTTGCCTTGGGTTGAGCATCTCTTGATATTGCATGAGTAAGGGCAGAGGAGCCTCATGTGAAAGGCCTCATACAAGCATCCATTCCCAACAGCTCTCTCCATGCAATCTGGGAGCTTATCCGTGCAGCGCACAGATGTCCTCTCAGAGTAGCCAATGAAGGCATGATCACGATCTAGGCTTGTAGTGGCACACACATTATTGTAAATGCATAGCAGGATTGAAGTTAAGCAAAAAACACCGTTGCTAGCGGCTGGACATTTCATGGCCAGCCCACGCGTATTCAAAACTTTAAATGTTTCATCGCCACTTAAAAACAATGGAAAGGATAACGTATTTACATATCAGGAATGTCTGCTCAAGGTTCTATAATCGCGGATCGCAATAGTCTCCGAAACCAGTACATGACAAAAGGCATTCACCAGTTTAACTGGAACACCCATTTAAAATAAGCGGCATTTGCATTCCAGTATAGTTGAATCAAACCCAACTGATCGATACCAAATGCCAAGTAGGACCATGCTCCTCAAGGCTTAGTGATTTACGGTTTAACCCAATTTTTAGAATTTTACAATGATTTATTCTTTCAGACATTACAACCTAACCAATGAAGTATTTTTCTGATTACCTATGTTTCGAGTGAATGACTTCATAGCATGCGCTTGGTACCTCTCTGAATGTCAATTTGATCATTAAATATTTTCCGCGGATCTGCAGAATCACAGCAAAATGCTGACCGTTTTACGTTCTCGCATTACTGAAAGCTTGTACTATCTTTTTATAAGTCAAATATCGGCCAATACTTATCTTCATCTTCTAGGTCAAGCGAATCCTGTGATGCTTGCAATCTAGTTATCGTGTCTAGGGACTCTGTCCCAGCCTCAGAGGATGGCACGGTAACGGGAAGAGCGAGCTTCTGAAAATTCCCTGCAGTAGAGAATCTCCGTTGATATTTCAAGTTGAGTTTAGCTGTGTTTCTACTGCGTCTTCTCAGCAACAAATTAATCTGTGTGAAATCTGAATGAGATACAGATAATACTACCACATTGCAGTGTGGCTTGGCTGAATGGGTGCAACAAAAAGTATGACGAGATGAATAGGTGTAGAGACCATACCAGGCTCCATGGTTGTGAGAAGATGACAGGAGGATGTATGACTCACCAACATGAGTATCAGCACTTGCAGCAGGGCCAGGCTTCTCAAGTCCAGCATGCTGGATAGTTGTGTTTGAGGCTTCATGTGGTATGCTAACGCCTATTGAAGTATGAATTGTTTTAGTGTGGATGCTGGTCCCAAATGATAGTGATGCCAAATGAGGGTGAACCTCATTATTTCCAGCTCTTCCCATTTTTGCAAGACCTGCTTTGATGAGGCACAGTGTTTGGGAACAACAGGGGTGGGGGAAAGTTCAAAGTTCTAAGGCACTTTTTCTCTCAAAACAATGCCGTCACGTGTTGACGGCAGAGAGAGAAAGGAAACCAGAGCAGAAGCAGAGAACAATAAGAGAGGACAGTGCCACAATAGTGTGTACCGCTTGGTTCTGTAATGGCATTGATTGCACTCACTGTCTGAAGCCTTTTGCACATGAAGACTGTCTGAAGCCCTCTGCTTATTAAGACTCTCAGGGGCCCTCTGCATATTGAGCACAGGCATTGTATCCACGAATGACCACATTGTGGCATCCTCCTTCCTACTCATCCTGTTTGCCTCGAGATTCTCACACAAATCAAGACCGCCTCTTTTAACAAGTGCATCCAAGACAGATCCATCCCCTCTTCTACTTTCTCTTTCAGCTGTTATGGCTGGAGGTTGGTGTACAAGCTCCAATACTTCTTGCTCAGCATCCCTGCTTTTTACATCATGATAATCTTCTGGGACATGGATTGCTTGCTTCCTATCTTCAAGCCCTCTGTGACAGCCTTCTGTGACAACATTCACTTTGTGCCTGTCTCTTGGCACAAAATGGGGATTCAGAGGTATAAGGAGGACTTCCTCGCCTGTTGCACAGGTGGAATAGCCACCACCTTTGGCAAGGTTTTTATTGTCAATCCTGCCTCGCGCTGAGTTCAATGGTAGCCTTGTAGAACCTTGTAGTACCTCAGTGGAGCTTCCCACCACCTCTAATGCCTGTGGCACTCCCTCTTTTCCTGCTGGGAGTGTCTCCATTTCCTCTGCATGCCGCCGCTTATTGCTATGTCCTGTCAAAACCTCCTGCACAAGAGTGTCCACCTTGCAGGGACTAGAACCGCATGAATGTCCCTCAACAGCTGTTACTAGGCATGGGGTTGGGAGACTAGGTGCACAGCTGGTGGCACTACCCCTTAGGAGGCGCGGTTGCTTGGCATCAGGGTTGAAGTGTGGGAAGTCCAGATCCGCTGGCCTTTTGTTCCCCGCAGACCTCTGTCTCTTTGCTATACAGCATGAACTAGATGTGGTTTCTGAGCATACCTCAGATGAGGGTATGACTATTCTTCCCTGCTCTGCTGTTTGAGTGTGGACCGCGTCATACATGGTTGTTGTTTCTTTCATTGCAGTGTTGCCAGTGTCAGGGTTGGCAAGTACTTCCATTTCCTTCACTATGGTGTCAGGGTTGGCAAGTACTTCCATTTCCTTCACTATGGTGTCAGGGTTGGCAAGTACTTCAATTTCCTTCACTATGGTGTCAGGGTTGGCAAGTACTTCAATTTCCTTCACTATGGTGTCAGGGTTGGCAAGTACTTCAATTTCCTTCACTATTGTGGGGCAGAATGACTGTTGGTCAATGCCTGAGTGCACTGCTGCAGGCCCTTTATTCTCATGTGAGATGATACCCTGGGGGCAAGGCCTGGCATGACTTGAACTATCAGTTTGCTGATTGTCTAACAAAGCTGCCTTCACTTGATCGGAAGCGTCTTCTGTGGAGCAGTTGAAGCACGGTCTCACCTCCTGAGATTTGGTAACAAGCAATGACTTAATGCCAGACATGATTGGAGGTGAGGATACTGCTGTATTTTGGGGTGGCTCCATAACAGTAGGTTGTGCATTCTCCACAAGCCTAAGCTGCAAATCAGAGGCCAGAGACAGAGGTCGTCCTCTCCCTAATGATTCTCCTTCCGCGGCTACAATATGTACGGCTGTGCCCTGCTGTATTTCACAATGTCCATAGGTTGCTGGCAGGGCAGGCTTAGAGGTCAATTGCAACACAGGTTCTAAATTCACTTCCCCTGAAGGCTGAACGGAAATTTGTTCTGCAGGATTGCAGTTGGATTGTACGGGTTCTGAGACGACTTCAAATGTAGCCTGAGTAGAAGCCTGCCCCACAAGTTTCACAGTGCATGGAACTAAGTCATGTACAACGTGTGGTGCTGCAGGCGCACGAGTTGGTTGCATGACATGCTCGCAGACTTCCAGCACAAGAGGCACCGAAGGTGCCTTCTCTGTAGGCTCAGACCTTGGCAGTACATCGAGTTCAGAGGTGCACTGTGGTGCTGCTGGCAGTGATGCAATCTTGGAAGGAGACTCAAATTTCCGCTTAGAAGGTAATCCGCTTCCTGTAATCTCATCCCTTGCTTGAATTTCAGGCTCCACCGTGATAACATGACCTAGAAGATCAGTCATCACATGCTCTGAAGGTTGTTTTGAAGTAGCATTCATGTCATCCTCTTTGAGTGACAGCGAGGTATGTAGGCCATGCTGTTGCACTGTTATCATCAGAGCACTGGAGTCGGCAGCTGTAGCATCTTTTCTTAAGCCTGATAGAGAGATCTTCCCACACTTACTGTCTAGCTTCTCCAGCATCCCACTGGCATTTAAAGCTCCTGGCTCTTTGGAACTATGCTCTGTAGCTGACGCCTGGAACTGTAGCTGACAGGTATCTGAGTGAGTGTTAGAAACTGCACAGGTGTTAACACGCCCATCAGAGGAGTCCTGGCGGATGCAATCACTGACAGAAGCAGAGTGACTCAACCCATCCTGTGCAACCTTATGAAACTCACGGGTGAGCTCAAGGCTCAGGGTGCTTCCTCCCTCATCTCCATTCAGATCACCTGCATCTGGGATCTCAGCACCCACAATGTCTTGAGTGCCCTCTCCCGTGAATCTCTCAGCTGTCTGAACCTGCTCAACTAGCTGTGGATGTTTTCTTTCTGGCCCCTGATTTCCTCGTATCGTCTCGACATGCTGAGGATGTCCTCTGCCTGGTTCCGTGTCATCTTGGATCATATGAGCGCTTTTAACCTCTCTTGGTTTAGTTTCTGTGCCGGATTCCCTCTTGTAAGAGCGCACAGTCACGACATCTTGTCCACACGACAAGGTTGTTGTGTTCAAGAGGCCTGGCTTTGGACTAAATAGCTGTGATGGTATGGATATGAGATTGGTACAGTCAGATAAGCAGTGAAAGCTAGCTAGAGGTTCCAAAGGAGCAGCTTGCGTCAAACGTGACAATCCCACAGAAGTGTTGTGTATGGGTGTGCTGTCTAGCTCAGCAACACCATCCTTATCAGCTGGCTGAGCTGTGTCCTCTGCAAGGCCTGCATGGGCTGTGATGCCCACTGTGCTCTGTGAACGTACTGCTTGTACTGCTGTCCAACAGCTGTGGACGTGTGTCTCACTACCCACCTTCCTTTCATCATATGCATTCATTTCAGTCTCTTGGACAGGGAAAACATGAGGGAGGACAGGGACCATGCATGCCTCAAACTGGTCATCGTCCCTATGTCCTTGAACTTCCTGTTGAGTCTGCTGAGGCCTCTTGCTGCTGGCCTTAGGATGCTCCTCACATCTCATTATATCATGCTGCAGAGAAAAGATGCGTGTTCGCTGCAGCTCCTGAACACTGGTCGCCTCAGAGAGCAGAATCTCACTCCTCCCCAGATTCTCAATTAATGTCTGCCTCTCCTGGACTAGGCCGGATATGGTTTTGTGCCTGCATGTAAAGAGTTGCATTGCGATCTACTTCATTAATATGTCAGCTTGATTGACAAAACTGAAGAACCTCTATAAGGTTACGGTAGGCCCAAGACCCTCTATAAGGTTACGGTAGGCCCAAGACCTATTTGCAACATTTAATTTTAAATTCATGCCAAACTTAACAGGCCACAAGCTTTCATCACCGAGATGATGTCAACAGGCACATGTACAGCATGCCTACTATTAACGAGGGGACCACATGAATCCTTGACTGTCCTTAAGTGTGACACAGAAGTGTGACACAGAAGCTCAGATATCATCTTTCATTGAAATTTTGAGCCCTCACTTCTCCTCAAGCTGCTTTTGCATATCTGATTGAAGTTCCTTTCCTCGCTGCAGCTGCTGCTCAAGGTCCTGAACTCTTGATTTCAGGTCCAGCATCTTGAGATCAGCCTGCCCTTTCCCCTTGGAAAATAAGCAACATATTTTGTAAGACAACAATATATGCCAAAAGACATACATGGATGATGTCTATAATCTTATCTCTGGGGCATGTTTAGGGCTTTCATCTTCTTTTGTGCTAACATCAATGATCGTCTAGCAATGTCTGAAACATAAAATAAACATAAAATAAACAAGGTTTAAAAAACCATAGATCAGGATGTGAACACCTCGCAACTCACACCTGCTCTGCAATGTCCATTCTCTCTACTGCTTTATTCAAAGCTTCTGTAAGTGTCTCAGCGTCTACAATCTGCTTCTGAACACACTGGCTGTGCTCCTCCATCGCTTCCCGCTGCAGCTTCTGAGCGCAGCGCAGTGCTGAGACCTGGAGAGTCATGAGTGCAGAGAACTAGCGGAAATACGTATGAGCACAGCTCCTCGTTGATGTTACCTGCCATCAGTAACTGGCTTCCTCATGCAAGTGTCCACTGCATGAAAGCTTAACACATGGCTCAACGCCCTGCCATTGCATGCTCTTTTGAATTGAAAACAATGATACTTCGACATTCTGCTTTCAGCCTACTTCAAATTATCATGTATGTTGTTAGTAGTGTTAGGACTTGTCCTACATCATAGGTACCTGTTCTCTCAGATTTGTTAGATCTCCATCCAGAGCTTCTAAAAGAGCAGTTTGAGCCTCAAGTTGAGCCTGGGAGAGAGGTAGCCCCCCCAAAAAAGATTCAGTTATCTCACCAAGCGATCTTAGCTTTCACTTGATAAGAGATTGTGGCTCACACTTTTGTCAACAACTTGCATACCACTTAGAATTTAGCAAAATAATGCTGAGCACAAAGAGCAAGGAAAGTAAAAATGAAGGGTTGAGAAGAGTCCGGCTGGACCTCAGGAGTCCAAATGACTGCAAGATGAAGGAACTTCTCCAGCCTATCCTCAAATCAAGTAAGATCACGAGATGCTCATGACTGCAAGATGAAGGAACTTCTCCAGCCTATCCTCAAATCAAGTAAGATCACGAGATGCTCATGACTGCAAGATGAAGGAACTTCTCCAGCCTATCCTCAAATCAAGTAAGATCACAAGATGCTCATGACTGCAAGATGAAGGAACTTCTCCAAAAAGCCTATTCTCAAATACTCTTCGCTTGTACCTACCTGTGACAAATTGCAATCTGCCTCCTTTCTGGCCAACTTGCTTACAGCTTGTTGCAGCTGCAAACCTAAGTGTGAACTCTCAGACTCTTTGTTGCATATCAAAGCTTCTGCCTCACCACGTAAGCGATCAAGCTCTCGTTGCTGGTCCCGGTAAGCAGCTGCACCCAATTCCACCTGTGCAACATCATGTCGGGTGTAGCAATAAGAAGTGACTAGAGATATAAAGAACATGTTATCAGGACTTCAGTATAGGGACTCACAAGAATTTTCTTTTGTGGCTTAGCTTTGCTGTGAAGGAGGAAAGCTATGAATAATAGCTAACCTGTCTTTTCAAGTCATGAAGTTCATCCTGAGAATCCTGAATTCGCTTCCTGCTCGCATTCCTGTGCTGGCTTAGCTCTTTTTCAATAGCTTGCTTCTACAATTGTTGCAATCCAGTCAGGGGAAAGAAGGTGCAGTTTACCTAATCTAGGCTGAATATTGTGCAGCAGACGATGCAACTATAGAGTAGTGAACACAATCTTGAGAATGATGTCCTTGATTCTGAACAGTATTAAGTGCTTAAAAGAGAGGAATTCATCTTCATCCATAAAGGGAACCTATACAGTAGCAGTCGTGATACCTGAGTTCGTGTTTCTTCGAGGTCATGCAAAGCTACTTTCAAATTCTCTTGAAGCCTGAAAAGTTCACTTTGAAGATTCGTTACTAAAACAATAGTGCGAGTAGCGGAAAGGACTTCGGTGCATTGTGCGGTTCTTAAACTCCGGTTGTCGTCTGTGTGGTATGGATTTATCATCAAACTCTTTTTGAATATAGTCTACGAATATGATGTGTTATTGCAGAATTACTCTTTCATATGATAAGTCGCTGTATCACAAAGTATTTTCCAGTATAGATTGTTCAAATTTTGAAATATGTACGGGTCCATCACCGGTGAGCTCACCGCCAGAGAGCACATACATGGGTCTACAATTTGACCGCAGAATTCATGTGCCATGCATAATAGTAAGGTGTTTGTAATCTCCTTAACTTACCTAAAAGAAAATGCATAGTTGAAATGAGAAACTGAACATTTTATACTTAATGACACTGGCCTTTAAGGATAAACATTCCCTCCCCTTTGCAGTGTTTCAGACAGGAATACAGCCAAATTTAAGAACATATATTTTGCTACGGAAGTGGTGCACTTCCCAACTTTGCAGCTTTCTGCATGCTCCCCATAGAAAACACTTCTACGCTTGTACCTCCCTTATGATCATTCCAAGCCTCAGCATCCCAAATCATCACTTTTGCAACGTCAACAGCCTATTGTGGAAAAAATGAGTGACAGTTAGCTTAGATGAAAACACCAAGTTTCAGCTCAAAGACCTTAAACTATTACCTTGATGGTGGGAACTATGTTCAGGAGGGCAGCTTCAACAGCCCGAGCTTTGTCCCCTCTATCCAGAAGTCCAGGCCTGAATATTGAAGTCCTGGCAAAAAGTTGTGCCTTTACTGCTTCCTCTGCCTACAGCATGAAATGGATACCGCTCAGCTTCTCACGTTCATGTCCTACAAAGGCAAGGCAGTACCATTACGTAGTAATGCTTCTACGGAACGACAAAAGCTATCAAAAACAAATGCTAACATTTTTCTTACCAATCCTTTAGTCTTGGGATATAGAAGCCCACACGACCAGAACCCTGCGTTAGCTCCTTGAGAAGTGAGCAAGCTAAAGTGTTTGCATCCATTCTGTTTCGCCACTTTAGCTACATCTGTCAGCCACTCTAATTCCACCTTGATGAACTGCGCAGCGCTGCCTGCGTCCTGGACATATGTTCATGTAGTAAGGCCTTTAGAATGCTGCATGAATTTGAAATGGGAGTGTAGTGTCCTGGCCCTACAGCCATTGATCGCTTTTAACTTAGCTCCTGATGACCAATTATTCTTCACGGCATCAGATGTACAGCTTTCTGCACTAGCGTCCCCCAGCTCACCTTCCGGGTAGTGCCTAGCACCCAGAACACTGTGTCCACACCTTTCAGAGCTGGTTCAGCCTCCACAGCAATATTATCCCTAAACCATGGGGATGATCAAACCATGGGGATCAAACAAAAGGGATCAAACAATGGGAATAAAACAATGGGGATTGAACAATGGGAATTAAACAATGGGGATTTTCAATTGCTAATGCTGTTGATTTGCTCAGCATGTGCAAAAAATGATGCCATGAGGAAAGAGAAGTGCTCAAGTTCGATGAGTCAAAGAGGATCAATGGACATTAAATGATGAATGTCATTGCATGCCAGCTCTTTCCATCAGGCAGTTCCCCAGCATGGGAACAAACAACCATTTAGAGGTTAAAGTCTGCCCAAACCCCTTCCTCATGCAGGCCTTTAATCAAATTTTCTCCAAGGCTTGGGGTGCTATTGGTTTTTTTTTGTTAAACATTTCAGCATACAAGGGTGCTTCAAAACAATTTCCATGAGATATGCTCAGAGCAGGCAAGGTGTATGCCTACATATTGATTTTGAAGTGTTGAATCTTGTCTACACCCATAGCTGCCACCTCAGCCGCCAGTGGACGGCGCCCTGTGTAAAAAGAATCAAGCATTCTTTCTGAAGTCCACAGAATTGCAGAGATGTGATGATGGGATTACATTCTAGCACTCAGTTCAAGCTTGGTGAAAAAGCAGAGTAGGTAATTATTGAAACCTGCATGCATCATAGATTAACTGTAATGGACCTCATTTAATACTCGTTAAGGAGGGATCTGGTCTTTATTTATTAACGCCTGTGGCATCTCGAGAGCTTTAATACTGAAGCACTACAAATCATCATGTCGACATATTAATTAGAATGGAGCGTGTTCTGACAAATGCATGGGTAAGTACCAACGGTTATCACTGTAGACCATTTTTCGGACTTTAACAGGTGCAAGACCAGTTCTGAACCTGGAGAGCATAACATGTAGCATCTTCAGGCGGTAGGCTCATTAGTAAGATGAGTTGTTCAATATCTAAAGACTTTTATTGCAGTCATGTAATGAAGTTTCTGCAACCAAGAAGCGTTTAGTCAATGTTCCTTCACCTACAGCACCGGTGCCACCAAACACTGCCGCCTTCATAGTTAGTAACACAAGGATAACAAAGTCGAGCTATTGGCGTGCATTGTCGTTAGAAGTAGTTGTACTCTGGCAGCAAAATGAACAGAACATGCTCGGCACAGGAATTTGTAGACTCTTATGAATGCATTTTCTAGGGACAGTTATTGGAATTTGACCCACGAAAGGTCTATATAACAGTATCAGTGATTTTCAGCTTTTTAACAGTACAGACAGAAAACGCGAAGTTTCGGAGATAAAGTTTTATAAATTTGTGCATATGAAATGACTCCACAGAATAATCAGGTTTGATTGCATTAGGATGCATGGGTAGGACAATTTCTACTTAGTACTTACTATGATTAATGATTATGATGCATATAATTAAATTCAGCCCCTCGTGACAGATGTAATCGTTTTGAAAGAGAGCATCAAAAGCGAAGTGTGACTTCACAGCAGCTAGCTGCTTCTGTGTTACGATTCTGCGTGCTTGTATTTTTTTCTAGTTTTGTATAGTGATTTTGTGTATCGGGCCAAGACCACTACGTAGTGTCGGCAGGGCCCTGTAAAGACCTTTAATTTTTTAGAAGGCTCTATTTCTATAGTTAGATTTTCAGTATTATTTTATATAGGGCAAAGGCTATAAGCAAACGACAGCCGTAACTCTAACGGTTCTATGGTAGCGAAATTCCTTGTCGCTTAATTGGCGTCCTGCATGAATGGCGTAACGATGAGCCATTTAGTTCATTAGCTTGTATTGATTCTATTGGCAAAGAACAACTTGTTATTTTTACTGGTCTCGGAGTGTACCTTATGTTAGGACTTAGGTACCGGCAACAATCTTAAGCATTTTCCTTATTGACATTTTCGCCTAATAAGTGCAGCACACGCAGCACCTCGCAGTGGTGTGTAAATCAGATGGACATAGGGCAAAATCTATTGAGAAAACTGTTGGACAATGATTGTCAGCCTTGTGCCATCATTGGGTATTTACGTAATGATGCCTTTTTTGGCGTTGACGCGCTGTTTCTCGACAGTGGGATTTCATATGAAGGTAAGGGGCAGTTGCATGCATATGTTGCAAGCATACGATTAACCTCGAGAACAATGCTCCTGTATTTAGATGCTAGTAGGATGATACCTCATGGATTGAGCATGTGTGGGGTCTGGGCGTCCTCAGAGCAAGCTCTGATCACTGCCCTCAGCCACTCCTTCATCGTGGACATGATGAACGACAAACCAGGAGACTCGAGCATTACGCTGGCCTACCCTGATTCAGCAACTCTGGATGGACCACCTGCTGCTGTCAACATCACTGTACAGAGAGTCAAGTCCAAAATAGCTACTAACAGTAAACTCTCTAGCTTAGGCACTGAGGTAGCTGTGAAGCTGATAAACTCAGAGGACCCTAAGCTGCCAAACCTGGAGTGGCTCACAAACTATGATGTACACATTATCAGGTGAAAAGACAGGAGGAAGGATGTGTATGAAATATTAAGGAATGCTACATATGAGATGACACTGCGTTGTGCCAACATCGCGGTGATCAGTGATCGAGAACATCTGATGCATCATTCATGATACATCCTTCCTTCCAAATTTCAGATGCTTTGTCGATCTGGAGCTGCGTGTGAAACGGAGGGATGACAGTTTGTTTTGGGCATCACTTAATGCTGCCTTCTTGCCTTTAGTAGAGGAGCTCCGCAAACCAGAAGTTGCCTTTTTGCTCAGCAGTATGTGAGTGCTGCGAAAATATCATAGTCCTTTTGGAAAAATATACAGAGTTTGCTCTATGGAACACAGCATGCCCATGCCTATTTGGAAAACAGCATGCCCATGCTGACTTCAAATGAATGTTTCTGTCACCCTGATCTCACAGCTGTCATGTTTGAATCATGTAGTGTGTCCCTGGGCTCATGACAAGACATCATCTCTGACTCAACAGCCACTAGCCACTGACCTACATGTTACTTAATTACAGACACTAATGCTTGCTTATCATCACATTATTCTCATCTAGATTCTGGATCCTACTTCTTTTTCATCTTCACACATTTCTCAGCATGTTGCAAATGTCTTGAAGCCCGCTCCTTGTCTTACATGCAGTACCTCATCTTGAAGCCCGCTCCTTGTCTTACATGCAGTACCTCATCTTGAAGCCCGCTCCTTGTCTTACATGCAGTACCTCATCAGGTGAGCAGAGAATTGCAACAGTTGGTGCTTCGGAGCCAGAAAGCGCTGCAAGCCTAACGGGATTAACCTCCAGTCCTGAGTCACCAATTACAGCTCGTGTACTGATGATACCTCACCTAGGACATGACGCAAGTCCTAGCTCTTGGCCTGCACCGTCTTTTGTGTATGAAGTAGCAGATTCTTCTCAAGGAGATCGTGTGGAAGATCTGATTACATGCCCATTGCATGTGGAGGGCGTGGCTTACATACCAGCAGGTGTGGATCAGCATTTTGTGTTTTCAATGCATGCATCAATGCTCAATCATGCTGTGTGCTTTCAGCATGCGAACACCTTCTACAGTTACCTTGGCATCATGGTGTGACCTTTCCTACTAAGACAGATTTGAAGGTGTAGGTTGCATGGTGGCAGAGGCTCTGGTGACAACTCTGTTGAGTCGGTTGGAGGCTATCAAAGCAGTTATGTTACGGCAGGGGAGCGTTGTACAGGTAGCTCCACATGGTACTTGTGCTAGCTTCAATACAGTTTGTAACCTCCTTAGAGATATACCAGACTAGGAATACTGAAGCTTCTTTGATCAACAGTTCAAACAAACAAGGAGGCAACAGCCGCTTGTTGAGTATCCATCGCTTTTTCACACAATTAGCCACACTATGACAGTCTTGCCTTGTGACAGGTGACGAGTCACCACTTTCTACCACCAGGGCGGGCTCATCATATCACCATTGACTATCCTCGTATTAAAGCAGACCTGGAGTCCAATGAGCTTATTCTGCAGCCCTACAGGTATGAAGGAGTGTGAATCAGAACCAGAGATTTCAGGATAGCTTTGAAATTGAAATGCTGTGGAAGTGACTGTATGAATGCCTCTTGCATATGACAATGTCAGTCAGTGCACAATTTCAGTACTTTGGGCATAGATGGGCATGCTGTATATGCTGTCACAGCATAATGATATTGCACACTCCATGAGTGTGAAGAGGCCTTCCTTTATCTTTGCCTCTGCCCCTCTCTCAACGCCCCAGGCGGCAGCTGCATACCCTTTTGGGCTTGCCCATGGATCGACCTGCGCTTAGGGTATTGGCTGCGTTCTCTTTGCCAACCAGCGTTGCTGACAAGGCATTTTCCAGCCAACAACAGATTCAGGAAGATCGTCTCAAGGATGTCCACATGGGCCTGCCTCTCCCAGGTACTCATCATTGCATGGTATATGGCCCTATCTCTCCCAGGACTCATCATTGCACGTTGCATGGGCCTGCCTCTCCCAGGTACTCATCATTGCACGTTGCATGGGCCTGTCTCTCCGAGGTACTCATCATTGCATGGTTCTGAGTGAGTAGACATTGGAAGCAAACATAGCAAGCTCATTCTACTGTAATGTTCTGACAGCAGTACCCATGTACTGCAGGTCCCTCAGAGTTTGTGCACTTGATACATGGGTCGTATGACTACCACCACTACATGCAAGACAGATTCGATGACAGTGGCTGGGGTTGTGCATACAGGTGTGGACTTCTCCTGGGATTGTCAGAGAATGAGCCTTCACCTTACCGCACTTTTTGCAATCAGATGAATGTCCAAGGTTCTGTGTTGACCTCTGCTTCATTTACCATACTATTGTAGAAATCAAGTTGTAGACTTGGCATGTTCATACCTTTTTTAATGATGAGTGGAGCAATTAGACCTATTTGACTGTGATGCCTCTGCTTAACGGACATCTGTACAGATGCTCCTTTACATCTGCTCATCTGCTCTTTGGGCATGTGCTCAATTGCTCCTCTTAATGTGCTGAGCTTGAGACCAGTAAACTTCCCAAATGTGTTGGACAAAGACATGATCTGTGCCAAGAATGCAGCACTGAAGCCTGCATTTAGGACCTTTTGAAGGATCTGACAACTGCATGTTGCTGATTATGCTGCTGTGTTTTGTCAGGTCGCTACAGACCATATGTTCATGGTTTCGACTTCAACAATATGCTTCAAAGCCTTCACCAAATCACAGGTACTGTGGAGTTTGAAATAAGATTTTCATCAGCTAAAAATTTAAACTTTTGAAAAGGAGCCATTATGAGATGTCAATGAAGAAGAAGTCTGTAGAGCTGTCCCCCTGATGTAGTGTTGCATCATTTGTTGTGCTCATGACAAGGTTTGTGTGGTGCGCTCTGTTGCATGCCTCGTTTTTCCCACCTCCAGAGAGATCCAGGAAATTCTGGTAAAACTGGGCGATAAAGAGAAGTCGTTTGTGGGTTCAACTAAGTGGATTGGGGCCATAGAGTTGAGCTATGTGCTTGATGAATACTTGGGAGTTACCTCAAAGATCATCACTATCAACAGGTAAAAACTGTCTTGCTGGGGTACTCTGAAATTTTAAAATATTAAATTTAAAAATGTGTGGATGGTACTCTCCAACAGCACATACCAGCACACTGTTTTGCCTCCCGGCAGTCACGTTGGCTACACCTTTGTCAGAACCTGCATGACAATCTTCATGCATGCTTTCAACTAAGAGGTAATTGCGCAACTTTAAAGTGCACCGATAGTTTTGAATCTCTGTCCAAGGCTGCTCTCACTTTGAATCAAGTAGGGGCTCTGATATTCCCCAGCATGCTCGTGAACTGGCGGCACATTTCAAGTCACAAGGGACTCCCATCATGATCGGAGGCGGGGTTCTTGCTTACACCCTTCTTGGGGTGTACTTCAATGATAGCACAGGGGACTGTGCCTTCTTGATCCTTGATCCTCATTACACGGGAGGTAGGAAACCTGTTTTCGGATCTTGATGTGTACTTCCATGTGTATATGCAATCCTAGTATGAGAGAAACTATTTAAAGCAAGCAATTCCATTAATAGCTAGGGCAATTGGTGTACTTTATACCTTCAATGATCAGAGGTTTTAATCAAAAGCCGAGTACGTTCACGGTTCTTTTCTTCCAATTTCTTCACTCAAAATAATTGCCTATGTTGTTACAGCAGCCTCCTCATTATTTTGCTTTTGTAGCGGAAGTGTTGCCCCGCATACACAAGGGAACCTGGGTGGCCTGGAAGCGACTAGGTGACACAGCAGCAGCAGGGGGGCCTTTGTTTGTACAAGATGCCTTTTATAATTTCTTGTGCCCACAGCGGCCAAAACAAGTTTGAGGTCATGCAAAATCACGAAAACATGAGAACAGAAAAATAGCAGCTCCTGTAACTTCATATTATGGACACTGCTTTTTCAATACCAGGAAAGTGTTTAAAAAAAGATCAAGTGAACAGTTATGCTTAAGAGACAGATAGAACAACAAGTAAAAAGAAGACACGAATATTCCAGCACTAAAATTTAGTTTTTAAAAAGGTTGGCGGACACTTGACGATGTTGATACAAATATGCTCCAACTTGAAAAAGCTGTTGTCAGTTCGGTAGGTACTCAAACTGGCTTAACAAATTCAGAGCAAGTATGTTCCTTGAGCAATGGTTTTAATTGTGAGTCTATGGCTATAATAGCGCCCTGTACATCTTCAGGGCTCACACATTGACTGACTGATTCAGAACAGGGCACAGCAGTCACGAATACCTCCTTTGTGGCGAAATGTACCTTGACAAACCCAACACCTTCCTTCTGTTCAAGTCTCATCTTGAGATTTGCAGCACAGGCTTCACACCTATCAATGTGAAAAACACATGCAGCGGAATCACGTAAACATAGAACTTGTCAACACGAATGAAGAGATCTTGTAGCTATGGCAAAGTTCAATCAATCATTGTACTTGAGTTAAATATCTATTAAAATGTTATTACATTTAGGTCTGTACAACATGCTGTGTGCACAAGCACAAGCAAACACAATGATTAGATAGGACAGGCAGAAAGCTTGAACTGACCTCAACTCAGGGATCAAGAACGTGCAGGACCATGCCAATTCAGGGAGTCGATGTTTTGTCTCCAGTGCATTTTTGCTCATCCAGCATGGCAAATCACTGCAAACAATTTGTTAATGTATTAGGGTTTCTAAGAACATTGAGAAACAGCGCAGACCATTCAACTCACATCTTATACGTTAATTTCCTGAAGGCTAAGTTACGCATCCACTGCGACACATAGAAGCTCTGCTTGTACATGCCCTTGTTGTACATTGATAGGAGATCTTGGCTAATCAGAAGCAGAATGGACAGTATTGAAAATAACCAAGCATTATCGCCATTTTTTCTACGCCAAAGCAGATGGAAAACTGACGCAATGGATAGGACTTGAGACCAGGGTTTAAGTCTCCCTAAAATACTAAAGCCAGCACAACCAAGAGAAAGATAATTTAATATAATCTGAATAATGCAACAGTTTGATGCAAGTATTGAAAACACAACAGCAAGACATTCGACACTACCAAATTTCTTTGCTGACGCTGTGCTGGAATTGCAACAACAGCACCACCGCATCTTACTTCCAGACCTGTTGCATTTGGCCTGACGGACTGAGCGCTCCGAAACAGTACTGTCTCTGTATGTTTCAAATGATAAGACAATTCCTTGCAAATCCGTACATTTCTTCAGTCCACCAACCATTTCTTCATAGAGATATGTATTAATAATGGATCAGATGTAGATCGCTATATAGATAATTAAAACATAAGCAATGAACTTGTATGCCTTATTCGTGGATATATCGATTGTTAGTGGTTTCAAGCAACCATGAACCCATATAAGTGAAAAATTGCTGGAAAAATTCTACGCCAAGCTCATGCATCATACCTAGTATTATGTTGCATTCCCTAGATGTGTGATGTGACTGTGTCTTTCAAGTGAAATCACACATGCAGATAAGCATGCCGCATGCATCACATTAATGAGCATACATAAGCACGTGCTGATTTATACGTTTATGAGAACAGTAGCACGACCTCAGACTACTATTGTTCTCAGAAACAAATGAATACACTACTGCTGTCAAGGCACTCATGTCAAGCACAGAGTATCATCATACTTTGTCTCACAATGCATTGCACATTTAGCTCAATATCACTAGGGTTTAGGGTTTAGGGTTTAGGGTTTGTCCATGTCCAACAAAAGTTAATGATTCCATTGTTGGAATAAAACCTGCAATGGAATAAGTATTAGATATTCCATAGAAGCTATTAATTATAAGTGTTATAATAGCCATTAATAAAGGTAAAGTAGTCCATCCTCTATTATAAGATCGTAATTCAGTATTATCATTACCATGTCAATTAGGGCTGTTGTTACATTTGGTATCACTTCATCATTTGAGCTGTCACAGCCATGTTCATGGCGTTTCAGTTCTGAAGTTGATGCTGCTGTCGGTAAAGTGAGGGTATATTTTTTCCCATCTGCCCAACTGCACTGATTGGTAGGAATGGTTGTTGCAACTGCTATCAGGTGCTGAAATTCTGAGTAGCTAATTGCATTTAAGCCATTACCGTCCCACACAGCTTTTAATTCAACATAGAGTTGTTTGGCATCGACTTGTAACCTCCCTGTAAAATTGCTAGGAGTTCGACCGTTAGCACGGCACACACGAATGCTTCCAGTAGCATCCAGTCTTTGTGCGACATTTTCCAAAACACTTTTGTCTGCCAACAGGGACTTCCAGCAAGCGAGATTGTGCATCGTTAGTCGTTACTTTATGTGTCATTTAGGAATGTTTGTCCGTCGCAATCATTTTTACATTTACAGTTTCAATTTTTTTATTTCGTTTTGGATGACAGCATTTCTGGGACATCTGCACTTTTGCGGTCGGTCGAGTATTATGACACTACAATGCTGGGCAGGCGCAAAAAATGGCACGCGTTTCACTCTTCCTGATCTCCTTCTCCTTCGATCTGAAGCGGAACAGCTTTCGGATGCGTGGCTGATTAATTCGCGAAAGTTCGCCCTCTGTCTCTCACGGGCCCAGGCTCTCGCATGACGTCGATATGGAGTTTCGGTTAGAGTTTGTTGAAACATTACACTCTTTGCTGTAGGCCCGCTAATATATAAGGCATAATGAGATTAGGTATTAATTCATTCCAACCTACCCTCATTAGGCATCACCTCTTAATGTAATGTTCCCAGAAATAAAAAGTTCTAAAGCTCAGCAGTAATCATGGGTTTCAGAACATCATAAGCCAGTTGGGCCAACTTATTATATCCTTTTTTTGTAAGGTGTAAGCCATCAGAAAACATCTCTAATCGCTTTTCTTCTGTTTCCAGGCTGACATATGGAATTAGCTTATCTGCAAAGTAAGAAAGAACAGAACATGCTGCATTCCATAATAAACACAATGTCTACTAAGCAAGGGGTAGTGAAGCTTCTATACAAAGCATCTGTAGAGAACTCTCCATAATGTACAATCGCAGATAGAGTCAGAGGGTCTCTATGCCCTTGTAATTGCAAAACAGAAATGTAGTACAATGCAATGTACTGCAATATAATACATTACACTCAACCAAAGAGGTGCCAAAGTTGTGCCCACAACTCAATCGAAATCATAACTAGGCTCACCAACATTAAAGTGGGGATAGACTGTACACTTTCATTAGTTATATTTCAACTCACCTAGGTCCAGAAGCAGAGCGCCCTCATCCCCCACCCCATGCTTCATGCAGTACTGTCTGATCAGCACATTCAGCTGTCGCCGATGCTCTTCAGAGCGGCGCAGCTGACCTTCGCTATCCAATGATGCTGCGTTCTCCATACAAGTGACTGCCACAACCTTGCCCTCATATCTGTGGATTGTCTGCAGATAAATGAAGGGCAGTTGGCAGTTGGTAGTTGGCAGTTGACAAGAGGTGCTACGTGGTGCTCTGAAATTAGAATAACATACAAATGCATGAATCATGAACAACGCTTGCAAGGCACTGACCAGACGTATTGAAAGACACTCCCCACAGTAAGCAAGGCAGGATCTCAGCACTTGTGCATGCAACAAGCTCATCTTCCCATGCAACAAGCTCATCTTCCCATGCAACAAGCTCATCTTCCTTCTTAATGCTGACAATAGGTGAGGTACACAACTGACTGAATGCAGGGAGTCCTTTGTCCAAGCCTCTAAATCCTCTATACCTTGTACATGTGCAGGAGTCCCTCAAACACTGTGATATTGTCAGCCCCGTAACCTATGTCATTAATACCTCCTAGCAGGATGACCCAATCGTACCTATTCATGGCATATCACTTAAACTTGACATTGCATCACTCAGTGCAGATTTGCAGAAATTCAAACATGGAATGGGACCCCTGCACAAATCCTGCCATCTTCTAATTCATTATATTCCTACGGTTTTGGAGGTACTCACCAGATACCTTGGGTTGATGCTCTCTGCAACTCTGTTTGGAGCCTGAGTCTCATAGAATGATTCACTCGCTCACCACTCACTCCACTATGATTTACCTATAGGCACCAGGCACAATTGTTACTTACAAGCAAGGGTGTGTTTTTAAGTTCGTACCAACATTGCTACCTTAACGTGGTCTCCAAGTTGCTTCATCAAGCTTTGTAGGACTGTGGCGTATGGATAGAAAGGCTCAAGTTTACGAAAGTCCAACATGCCCTCCGTCAAAGAGTCTCCGAACGCTAGTATTCTAACTAACTTCTCTTTTGGCCCTTGAAGCGCTGAAATGCCTGAAAATATAATCAGAAAAATAATGGGTAACATGCTTTATCTCATTGAAGGCTCTGATGGTGCACTCAACGCAACTCAAAGCACCACGTTTGTCAGCTACTTGTTATCTACAGTTCAGAAAGATCTCCTAATATTGTACACTAAGACCAAGTAGTTTCGACAGCTCCCAACCGATTTGAGTTCGCTACATTTGCACCCATCCTCTGGTTGCGTGATCAGTGTCGAGTCATCTTCTGTCGCGCAAAGGACTGTACTGACATTTGTGCACTAGAGTAGTATTATGTTGAATAAATTGAAAGGAAATCATGAGCATCTGACTCCATCATCTCGGAGGTTCATAGGACTTACATGCCGAGCATCGGCAACATCAGCGCAGAAGCCTGCATGGACAGGTGATTGGCTTTTATAGATATGCAAAGTTCACATTATGACAAACCGTGAATCCATTTATGGTTCTGGTTGGGAACGGCAGTCAGGCAGACCTGATTGGACTAATATCTATGCAGGGGATAGTATTCCATCAAAGGTAGCCAACTGGGCAATAAACACTCCTTGGATATTTGGGGCGATGAAGGTAAATATAAAGCTGTTTTTATGAATATGGCTCAAAGAAAAGGCACTTGAGCAGACTCAGCACCATTCTTCATGTGGTACTAGTCTGATATGATCCTCAAAACATTAAACATTTACTCCAACTTCCTCATTTGCTAGGTCCTGGCAAAGGATCAGATGAAGAGCACAGCTGTCAAGAAAGGCGTAGACTGGGATGGTCACGTAGCTAAATTGCAGGCTGTAGTCAAAGAGGTCAGATTTGAATCGCATACAATATTTTCTCTTAATCTCATAAGTATGAATCATTTTACTGAAATTCTTCTTGAGACTTAAAAAATACTTCACTCTTACACATCCTCTCAAACCTGCAGCTGGAGATGATCAAACTAGAGTTGGAAAATACAGAGATTGCTTACCCCGAGTATTACTTAAAGCCATTCCATGCTTATGATGAAGGGAACTTGGGTTGGTCAGTGTCCGTAAACGTGGCAGATGTTCTGTCAAACTTTCCTGCTATCACATTTTTTCCTCATGAGGAATTACGGCCTTCACCTCCCATATTTTGCTTCAGGGCCATGTGGTGCCATGTGGCGACATGATTTTTTGTGCATGATTACCCATGCAGGTTGGCAGCTTTTGAGGTGGACATGGCCACCATGGCAGTTGGGCTGCGGTGCTTTGGGAAGATGGATCCAACAATCTCTCCCACATCTGCCTTTGAAAGATTGGCGGGGGGAGCGACAAATACACTGAAGGTTTGGGGAGGAAGTTGTAGAGCCTTTATTGTGGTGAAGGGCAACACAGTCCCTCCTTCCATTATCAAAACTATTTAATCAAGGGACTTGCAATGATTTCCTTTTTTTTGAAGGCAGAAACAAGACAAACAATTGCTGTGCAGGCTTATTACCAGCAGCACAACTTGCAGCCTCCTGAAAACATAGTTGATGTGGGGTGTAGCACAGGGATGAGCACGAGATGGCTTGCAGGGCAGTTTCCGGAAGCTTCCATCACTGGTGTTGACCTCTCACCATACTTCTTGGCAGTAGCTGAGTGGGAGCAGCGGTAAGAGAAGCACAGACAAGAATATGAGTCATGACTGTGAACTGTGATTCATGTATAATGTTTTTGACAGTGCAATCAAAGCGGTTCTGGATAGAAAATTATGTCTTGTGGCTGTTACCAGCTCTGATAGGGAGGTGCAACAAATGTGATGTTGGAACCATTCTGATAATCTTGTACAGCTCTATGCAGATGACTTCACCCAACCGCAAGTGAAATGCTATACATGCTTTGATGTATGCAGGCAGCGAAGGGTCCCAAACATTAAGTACATGCATGCTCTTGCGGAGCAGTCGGGGCTACCCTCTGCAAGCGTGGATGCCCTGCTTTACCAATACATCATACATGAGTGCCCTCAGAAGGCCATTCGAGACTTTGTGAAGGAGTCAGGGAGGGTGCTGAAGCCAGGGGGCACACTTACTTTCGTGGACAACAACCCACGGTATGGGTGCTGTAGGAAATTTTTCAGTTACTCATGATGCATCAGCCCTAAACCTGTACAGCAGCACTTCGACTGTCTCATCGGCATTAATAACTACCTGAATCTCACTCTTATCATGATTCAATAGCCCTTGCCTTCCACAATCTCAACCATACTCATTGCATCAAAACCCTGAGCCCTGCAGCACATATTCTCCCTCCATTACAATTAACTTGTGACATGATGGTCTAGCGGCTTACTCTCTCAAATCACATCATCTACTCCTACAGAACTTAGCACCAGGTCTCACTGTCAACACCTGATGTGTTTGTTTCAGAGGGCTTGTCTTTTTTTGGTGAATCAACCCTCAACTGATTTGATGACCAGAGTTCATTTGACAGAAACATGCTCCCATGTTAATCACAAATAGCCTGCCGTTAAGGCTCTGAGTGCATGTTGTGGCTTGAATGGTCTTGGGGGGGATTGGAGTAAGTGTAATGTCATAGTTATTTGGGGGGGATTGGAGTAAGTGTAATGTCATAGTTATTTGGGGGGGATTGGAGTAAATGTAATGTCATAGTTATTTGGGGGGGGATTGGAGTAAGTGTAATGTCATAGTTATTTGGGGGGGATTGGAGTAAGTGTAATGTCATAGTTATTTGGGGGGGATTGGAGTAAGTGTAATGTCATAGTTATTTTCTCCCACCTTCCGGGTCTTCCATATTTCTGTGCAGGTCTAAGACCATTCAGTCCTTGCCCCCAGCGATTGCAATTTTGGTAAGAGTTTGTCAGAATGTTTGAGACTCATTTGCGCCTGTTCTTGTATTGAATGTGCCAAAAGCCTGAAGGGCATTAAGCCTCCTAAATTGCTTTGCTGAACTTGGCCATGTTCTCCAGATGAAGTCCACAGAGCCCTGGAGTGATGAATACTTCAGCTGTGATGTTGAGGTAACAGCTGCAGCGGACACCCATACAGTATTTGAATACGTTCATTACTCTTTTTATCCGGTGACGTTTCTCATTGTTACGTATATATGTCTATTGTTTTTTTGTATAACATCGAGGGGCTTAGAAATGAGACAGCATAATCTTGTTTGAGTGAATATCCATGTTAGACCATGTCAGAATTAACCCTTATGAATTCTCTGATGTCATTGTGAGTTACTTCATACCTCCATGCTCTTCACATTTTTTCAGGCTTGCATGAGGGAAGGAGGTTTCAAAGAAGTAGTTACTGTGGAGATTGACCACAGGCATCGGGCTGTGATGGGCATTAAAGCATGAACGATCATCCCCTCATTACGACATCCATATTCAGGATTCTTACAATCACAAACAAATGGTTGCTGAACATTCTTTACAGAACTCGCAAAGCATTATGAATGCAGCCTATCCTAGTGGGCACCTTTAAGATTCCAACCGCTTAGGTCAATGTACCATTGATACTATTCATTGGCACTGAAATTGTGGACACCATCACATTTTCTTCATGAATGGGTGTTGTGATGGTCACCTTCTTGTCAGTCCTCTATTGGATCTGAATCTTCAAACATTGTCGCACTTCCCCTACTATCTGTTGCTTGGTCTCCCTTGGAGATACTGAGTGATAGGCCTTTCACCATACTGGCGACACAAGACCCTGCCAGCACCACAGATCCTCTTAAAGTTTGTCTCCCATTACCACTGACATCGCTACTGCCAATGACCACGATGCTGCCGTCCCTGAGGTGAGACCATCTAGAGGGAAGGAAGCTGTGTAACCAAGAGTAGCCTGGGGACTGAGCCATCAAACGCATCCTAGGGAGAACCTGCAGATGAAAGCAAACGCTAAACTACACTGTAAAACCTGCAAGAATGAGTCACAGCAGAGGGGTTACACTCATGGTGGACGCCCAGAACCTGAAGTGTCCTGGAAATCAACACCCAGCTCAGTATTTTATGTACATGCTATATTTCGCAACTGTGATATCAGCTTAGTACATAAGTAGTGAGCCTTAACGTTCACCTCGGCAGCAATCACTAGGCTGCTGCCGCCCGCTACCATGGTCCCTTGTTGTTGAGCCATGTGAAGACATGACTCTTGCAGGCAGGCCCTGTTTGCATCACAAGCCATGCTCACTGCATGGTAGGCAGGTGCACGCATGGAGAGGAACCTGAGATCACCAAGCGAGAAGGGAGACATGTATGTGCATGAGAGCACCAAAGGAACAGAATCT
Organism: Chlamydomonas eustigma; assembly: GCA_002335675.1. Lineage (NCBI taxonomy): Eukaryota > Viridiplantae > Chlorophyta > Chlorophyceae > Chlamydomonadales > Chlamydomonadaceae > Chlamydomonas > Chlamydomonas eustigma. The sequence continues at coordinate 14,378 of BEGY01000047.1, read as the reverse complement.
AGGAGGAATGAAGGTTGTGCGAACAGCTCAGGAGATCATCTTGTTGAACACGTCAGATCAGATCAGATCAGTTAATCCATCCGAGCCAATAGAATCATTAACCCCATTAGAAGCTATACAGTATGACAAGCTGGGAGAACATTCAAGCATGTTTGATAGACAGACAAGCAACTGGCTTACTTCCGGGGAGCAGGGCGCTGGTTAGCAAAGAGTAATCCTCTGGATGCCACCGAGGCGGCACAGGCATGCAGGACACTGCCCTCTGGAGCCTCCTCCAGTCCGCTGAAACCTAGGAAGCTTCCAGCGAGGCCTCCCCTGTAACCAGCCAGGAATCCTGGGAACAAGCAGTAGGCACATTCACAGGAAAGTGAGCCACCCTGTGGTTTAATTCCAAGACAAAAGCTCAGGTCATCACTTCAGAGCGCTGTCCTCTTTTCTAGGAGTTCTGTGCTTTACAACTCCAGGAAATTAGTAGCCATTCAAACAGGACATGGAAGACACTGCTTTCAAGTATTTAAAAAAGCAGTGACAGCTGACAGGGGGCATGATTCAACAAAGAAGCTTTCCTTCACCTCCCCCTGCTCACCAGCATTCCACACTCACCAGCATCACTCATGTATTTTGCAGCAAGCGCTGCATCCTCCACAGCGTCCTCGCTGATGAAGGATAAATAATTCTCATGCAAGAAGGAGGCTGCACCCGCGGCATCCAGGTTGGATTGGAGGAGCAGCTCTTCAGGTTTGTACCGCATGGGAGGACGGCAGCACCTGGCAATACAAGGCAGGCACCAGGTTGGGTCAACAAGGCTGCCATGCCTGTTGGGATCTTTCTGCAAGATGCATTCCCTAGGGATAGTATGTGTGAACATGATGCCCCACGCCTAGGGATAGTATGTGTGAACATGACGCCCCACACATGCCCTATACAATGTGCAAGGAGGGTTGTGTGTGCTGCTTTACATTTAAGACATACCTTGCAGGGAGAATGACGCTGCTCGCCATCCTCTCAAGATCAGCCATCCAAGGCATCGGCCTCTGTGACAGCTGCTGCTGCTTCTGGATCAGAGCTGTTGCTTCTTCTAAGGCCCTAGATGCTGAACCCCTACCTAACTTTCTAAACCCTCCTTGTGCACCTGAACCCCTGTTTCCTCCTTCACCTCCAGCCCCATCAAAGAAAAGGCCAGTGTCTTCATGTCCAGCCTCGAGAAGAGAGCTGTCCCTCTTGTTATAAAGAATCTTTCCCAGGACGTGGAAAAGCTGCAGACCCTGATCGCGCTGCAGCTGTGCGAAACCCTGAAGCTCTGAGGGCAGAAGTACGCGTGACGCATTGGCTTTGGCTGCTGCAGCCCCTGCACGCTTTGATAGCGGCTTGGCCTGGAAGAGCCACAGAGCAAATCATGAGTGAAAAATTATGCTTGACCGAATGTCACACCTCAGGTGTCACTTGGTGGGATTTCGCTAGTACGCTAGAACCTGTGATATCCAGCGCTCAGTGCACGTGAACTAGAACCTGAGATATCCAGCGCTCAGTGCATGTGAACTAGAACCTGAGATATCCAGCGCTCAGTGCACGTGAACTAGCACCTGTGATATCCAGCGCTTAGTGCACGCTACTTCTCTTGGTCACATTGCGAGTATGACTCTAGGTCCCCCCACCTTCTCGGAACTTGTGGGCAAAGCCCGAATTTGGGAGCTCTGAGATTGATACATCAGCTGCAAAGACTGTATAGCATTGCGGACGTCACCATTGCATAAGCTGACAATACTTGCTACTGCAGCCTCAGGGATCGACAAACCCTCCTTCTTGGCCACATTTGCAACAACCTATTGACAAGCATGGGTATTTGTCATTCATCATGAATATGGACATTTTACATGCTACAGGATACAAAGAAAAAGTCTCAAAAAAAGGGACATTGACAGAAAATGGGTGGCTGGCAACCTTGGCCAATAAAAGCGTAGCAATACTCATAATGCACAATGTAGCCCAATGAGAGCTCTGTGATAACTATTGACACATTATGCAGCCCAATGAGAGCTCTGTGATAACTATTGACACATCAAGCAGGCCAATGAGAGCTCTGTGATAACTATTGACACATCATGCAGCCCAATGAGAGCTCTGTGATAACTTTTGACACATCATGCAGGCAGGTGAGAGCTCTGTGATAACTATTGACACATCATGCAGCCCAATGAGAGCTCTGTGATAACTATTGACACATCATGCAGGCAGGTGAGAGCTCTGTGATAACTATTGACACATCATGCAGCCAAATGAAAGCTCTGCGATTGCTATTGACATATCATGCAGCCCAATGAGAGCTGTGTGATTGCTAGTGACACATCATGCAGGCAGATGAGAGAGCAGGGCATAAGGTGCACGTTGCCATGAACCTGATATACACCTTTGAGATGTTTGCATTTGTTACAGGATTGAAGCTTATGTTCACTGCCCCTCTTGCCAGCAAGCCAGCAAGCATATCCTGTCGGTAGGAAGGCACAGCACTTTTCTTAGCTCAGAAAAAACAGGAGATGATCTAAACCATGATCTAAACCACAGAAGGATTCATTGCAAAACAGGGCGATCTCTGTCCGCTGTACAAGGCAACCTCGTGTGGCATGCCATGTGCAAGGTTCCTAGCAAAAAGCTGTACAATTGGTAAAGAACATCAGATTTGGTGCCGCAAACAGTCAATACACATCTCAATACACTATAACAAAACACATTTCTCTGATTCTTATTGCATGTCTTTTCACTCAGCACAGTGTCCAGGTTAGATGGCATGCAAAGCCCAGTGCCATAGATCCCCTGAGCACCAGTGCCATAGATCCCATGAACACCAGTGCTATAGATCCCATGAACACCAGTGCTATAGATCCCCTGAACACCAGTGCTATAGATCCCCTGAACACCAGTGCTATAGATCCCATGAACACCAGTGCTATAGATCCCCTGAACACCAGTGCTATAGATCCCCTGAATACCAGTGCTATAGATCCCCTGAACACCAGTGCTATAGATCCCCTGAACACCAGTGCCATAGATCCCATGAACACCAGTGCTATAGATCCCCTGAACACCAGTGCTATAGATCCCATGAACAACAGAGCTAAGGTTACCACCACACCCCAGAGGCAAGGGCCTCCAACAAGCGCAAGCAAGAGTCACCTTATGAAGGCCTTTTGCAGAGCCAAGCGAGAGTCACCTTATGAAGGCCTTTTGCAGAGCCAAGCAAGAGTCACCTTATGAAGGCCTTTTGCAGAGCCAAGCACAGCATTGGAGCCGCCTTCGCCGATGGTTGATGAAGAGGAGGTGCTTGTGCTGGTGGTGAGGAGAATGACTGGGCACCTTCAGGTATGACAACATGATAGAAACTCAGAATACTAATAACTCACAAGGAAAGGTGTCATCTGTCCTGAGATGAGTTAACAACATCACTTAAGAGTGAAGCCTTTCTTACCTCCAGAGCACTCATATTGCACGCATTTCTGTCACGATCTGTCACAAGGAGACGGGAGGCTACAATATTCATGGCAGGAACAAGAGAGTGATGGATAGGGACCTTTTGATGCTCTTCCTGTAGAACAAGGACAAGGATTGGCAATAAAACTCTTACCTTGAGGTTGCCACCAATCCTGGAGGGAGGACAAAGCTCTTACCTTGAGGTTGCCACCAATCCTGGAGGGAGGACAAAGCTCTTACCTTGAGGTTGCCACCAAATCCTGGAGGGAGGACAAAAGGCGCAGACTTCCAGCTGAAACACACAATCAGGAGGCATTGAAAGCTTCACTTAATGACAAGAGCTCACTTAGAGCTCACTTAGAGCTCACTGCAAGCACTGATTTTCAGCAGTAGCTGCAAGCAATGCCAAGCACTTGCATTGCGGTCAAGAGAAGCGATGAAAGCCAGAACAGTTGAGTATTGCCTTGGAGGATTATGCCGAGGCTTCATATCAAAATTCAGAGTCTTCCTAACATTTGAAAGAAATTCGAAGCTGTTGAGGATGTTTTATAAAGGAGACATTGCTGACTCATCATCTGACAACAACAAGTAATAATTCCTCCCTCACCTGCATCCATCACGTGTGGCAGATCATCGATCAAGATGAGCTTGCTTTTCTCGCTTCTGTTGTTCCCATGGGCCAGCGGTACACCTTCACCGGTCTCTTCCAAATACTTAGTGGACTTGAGCACAGGCAAGGAGGGGTACTTGGCCCTTGACACAAACATGTCAAACTCGTCCAGTTTTGAGATATACTCCGTACCCCTGTCTTTGTCGTTTCCTGGGGCCTTATCATCCAAAATTCAAAAACAAGTCAAGGCACATAACTGATCTGTCAAGACACTAGATCTCCTATGAGTATGTACAGCTTGTGAGTATGCATAAGATCACAGATAAGGCGTGGGTAACATGCACATGTTGTTTTTTAACACATATCAGTTATCAAATAATGTAAGCAAACAAGCATTTGGGGTGTAATTCTTGTCTTGACCGGCCTCCATTTTAAATTCAGATTTGTGCATACTTGCTGCCTGAATTCAGACCACAGCATTGGGGCAGGGGGTGTCCACTCTACCATATCAAAGCCTTGCTGAGAGGACAGCACCTTCACAGCAGTGCTCTTGCAGCTCCCTGGGGGTCCTGAGAGGGTAACGGAGCCAGAGAGTACAACATGACTAGGAAACTTGTGTGCTGGTAGGAGTATGGTGCCATCTGACGCTCCTTGTCCATGGTCTTAAGTAAAGCTTAAAAAGCATATTAAAATTGTCATTACTGAAGAACTAGCACAGACCCTACAGAAGGTAATCCCGGCATTCATGAAAATTATTGGCTGCTAGCAATCAGCAATACTAATGTAATGCTTGCAAACCTGATAGGATCAGCAACCGGCTGGACCCAGCTCTGTATGAATGGGGCTGCTGGCTTTCCAGCCAATTTATAAGCTCAGTGGCCTTCTTGGGCTGAAGCGCTATGGAGACTTCCTCCAATGTCTTGGGCTCATGTTTGACATACCATGGGTCATTATCTTCTTGCCTCCTTTCAGAGTCTAGCACGGGAGCCTTATGTTTGTTCCAACTTTCAGAGGAGCATTCCTTGACCTCTCGCTGTTGGTCTACTTGTGATGCACCTTTGCCACATGCATCATATGACCATTAGAGAGAGGGCATGCAGAAGGTACATCAAGAACAGACTCAATTGTGAGAAATGTTGCATCATAAGGATTGGCCCTGTGCGTGGATACCTGGTTGTGATAGCTTCAGGCTCTCATCACCATTTGAATTAAAGTTAAATCCTAACAACAACAGCGCTTTGTTCCTTTGTGAACTGCTAAGCTGCGAAGAGGTCAAGTTCAAATTATGAGCTTGGAACACATCCAAGTCCTGCAGTTTAACAGAGCCTGAAATTAAGAGTTTTCTTTCAAAAATTTAGCAAAGTTTCACTAACTTGTGCTGAATGATGTCCCAAAGCCGTGGAAATTTGGGACTTAAGAATCTTGGCTGGACGGGCATGTGAAGCCTCATCCTCTGAACTGTCTCCAATCTCTATCACATCTACATCCTCCACATTCTTTCTCTTATTCAGTACGATGCTACTGCTCCTCGCTGTCATGCATATGTGTAGCACAGTCTATATTTAAACATCGTTATTTGTCAACTCTTATAGAGAAAGTGATGATGATGACATCCAGGTATAGAATTCAGCTACTCCGAGTCTTAAACTCGGTGTAGTTTTTTACCGGAGACTATCAATTACAAATTAAAACTACCTGGTTACTCTATAATCAAAACTTCCCCAGTATTTGTCCTCTTTATTTTATTCAATGTCCACATGCTTCGATATTCAGCTCAGTCTGCACGAGCAAAACTTCTTGATAAGCCGTCCCTTGGCAGATCTTTGATCGTATCAGGTGCACAAAGCTCTCGGAGTGAGTTAACATCTTTTCTTATCACTGCCTCCAAGTCTGTGAAGCAAGTGGGGGATGATTCTTACACATTACCTGTGGAAAAGCAACACCAACGACCTTTTCCAAACCTAGCTTTCAGTGCAGAGTCAGTCTGCAACAAGTACGATGATGATCCACACCTGAGACCATCATGCATGCCATTTGATATCATGTGCCGCAAGCTAGCTGAATGGCAGCTCAAGTACGGGTCATGCCACGTGCCTCGATACTGCTTTGATGAGCCTGAGCTGGGCGGTTGGGTCAGATTCATTAGGCGCTTGCATCGAAATCATTCAGTTCCCTCCTGGAAAGCAGACAAACTCAACTTGATTGGGTTTCAGTGGCTGGTTAGCCGAGATGACGCCAAGTGGTATTCAAATCTTCACCATCTCCGTCAGTTCCTCACAGTTCGTGCGGCGCAGATGCATCAGTCTAAACCCTACCATGATGGTCTGCATGGAGGTTGGAAAGAGATCCCAAAATGGCTCAAGGATCAAGGCTTAGCACTGGCTGCAGGAAAGCTTCCAGAACAGAAACAGAAGGCCTTGTCAGCCCTGGGCATAACCCTGCATGTGAGTGCAGTAGACGTGCGGAGGAGTATCCAGTTGCAAGGTCTGAATGCTCATGAACGCAAAATGCTTAGGAAGAAATGGAAGACTCAGGCAGTTGAATCCAGAAGGAAGGGTCTTTCCCAATCGCCACAGATTCCCCCAGCTCCAGGGAGTGTGAAGGATCCAGGCAGTGTGAAAGATCCAGGGAGTGTGAAGGATCCAGACAGTGTGAAAGATCCAGGGAGTGTGAAGGATCCAGGGAGTGTGAAGGATCCAGGGAGTACCACAAGAAATGCTACATCAGGGCATTGCAGACTTGATGAAACCTCACTTAAAGGGTTAGCTTCTCCCAAGGTCAAGCAAGGGAACTCTACAGTGAACCCTAAAGTCAAGCAAGATAACCCTGAGGTCAACCCCAAGGTCAAGCAAGGGAACTCTACAGTGAACCCTAAAGTCAAGCAAGAGAACCCTAAAGTCAACCCCAAGGTCAAGCAAGGGAACTCTGCTTCCAAGAGCAGCCATGGTGTTCATACCTCGTCTCCACACAAATATTGGAAGGAGATTATCAATCCCCAAGCTCCCAATAACTCCACACCTAGAAATGCTGTAGGTGTGTCTTATCAAGAATATCTTGTAAACATCCCCGCATCTGATGAGCCTGCGGCAGGGTCTCATGCCAGGAACAAGATCAAGGCACCCCAGAATCTTTCAGGGCATAAGGCCAAGTCTAATGCCTGTCAACAGGCTACTCACGGCAAGTTGCACAGGCAAGAGGCCTTTAATAGGAAAGAGGGCAGCCTGAAGGCAGCGGAGTACCCTTGTTGGCAACAAAGCATGTGGCATCAAGACAGCTTTGCTTTTATTGATGATACTCTAGCCCCAGGATTGGGTGACAGCCCTCAACCTGAAGATACGAGTATTCAGTACGACCTCGATTGGTGACAGCCCTCAACCTGAAGATACGAGTATTCAGTACGACCTCGATTGGTGACAGATGTCTGTAAAAAATATTCAGGTTATGCAAGCCTCATGTATTGCCTGTACTTCTTGAGAAAAAATTAAATTATTTAATGCTTTTGAATGTTTTTGTTGTTGTTGCATGTCTCCAATTTCTTCCATAGAGTGTTCTCTGTACTTTTTACTTCACCTGTTTCATTGCTTTTACATCTGAAAATGAACGAGAATGTTTGAGAAAAGTGAATTGAATTGTGTATCTTCACGAAACTGTGTGTACATGCTCAGTGCAGGTAGACCCATCTTCCTTAAAACCTATTGTGTGATTGACAAAGCTTTAGCTGAGGAGCTGTAATTTTGCGACACTGCGTTACTACAGGAAAGATATACACTAAAGATTTTCAGCATTCTTCATATGATCAATTCTGTAAATGAGTCGAGGCATGTAGAAGGCTGTACAGCAGCTTCACCCTTAATAAGGGCGTGTGAAAAAGATTATTTTCTACAACAGGACTGAACCCTCACTTCTTCTTTGGGTGAGGGCGCTCCTTAACCTCCACTCCTGTTTTTCCTGCAATGATGCAAACATCTACCATGTCTAGGAAGAGTCCGTGATCTACCACACCCTCTAGTGCTAAGATGGCATCGGATGCTTTGCGCCCATCCTTGATTGGCTCTTGGAAGTACAAGTCCACAATGAAGTTGTGGTTGTCAGTGACATAAGGCTTGTCTCCTTCCATTCTCAGCTTGGCTTCGCATCCTGCCACCTCTGACAGCTTTGCTAGTCGACTGAGAGTGTACTTGTGGCAAAACTGCACGATCTCAATTGGCATTGCCAGCTTGCTTCCCCCCAGGCCAGAGACCATCTTGGAGTCATCCACAATGCAGACGAACTTATCACTTGCCTGCAAACGAGAAGTGTTCAAAATGCCTCAAGATCAGGGGAGGAGGAGGAGATCATCATTTGAGGCACCACCAGTTATGGTCATGACCCTTACCATCTCAACCATCTTCTCTCTAAGCAAAGCTCCACCCCTGCCCTTGACAACGTCTAGGTTTGGGTCGACCTCATCTGCTCCATCGATAGCGACGTCAATGTGCGGCTGATCGTCTAGCGTGGCGAGTGGGATCCCCAATGCTTTCGCTTGCTCATAAGTACGAATGCTTGTTGGCACTCCAATAATGTTTGTAAGTTTGCCTTCTTTCATGAGCTGCCCGATTCTATCCACTGCGAAAGCTGCTGTTGAGCCAGTTCCAAGTCCAACTACCATATTTGACGAGACATATTCCACTGCTTTCCATGCAGCCTGTTTTTTAAGCTCATCCTGTTCAAGAAAACATGATACATTAAGTGACGATAGGCATATCTGATTGAATATGAGCAAAAACATATAAAGCATTGTAAGAAGTTGCTCTTACTTGACTCAGAGATGCCATTGTTACAACACTGCGACGAGAGCAGGGGCGACTAATGGCTACTTTACTGTTCAAAGTTGCCCCTTTTGTTCCAAAAGCTGCCATTTAATGCGTCCACTCTGTAAGAGAACTGACATACACCCCTTCTCCAAATCTGTAACGGATAATACCCGATTTTGATTCTTCAGTACACGTCTAGCAATTGATTAGAGTGTTGACAATATTTCCTTGCCTATCTGAATCACGCTACATGTGTGAATCTTTTCACTAATTTCATATGCTTGTAAACTGTCATCATCCAGGTACCTATGAACATGAATATATTTAGACATTTTCCCGGTAAGTCATTGTTGCCTTAGACCTCACTCTCCAGCTATTGAAGTAGGATTCGCACGCACGAAGATTGCTTGAAAAAGCGGGGGGCATGTCGTCATATTCTTGTCAAAAATCCAGAATTGCAACTTTCCAAACTCATGTTTTCTCCTTGTACATAGGAATTCACATTCCTCAATAAATATGTAGAAAATTGAAATGCAAAAAGTCAAAATAGAGATCGAAGAGACGTCAATCTCTCGGCCAATCAGTGTCTCTTGGATAGTCCAAGGAACGTTGAATGTGATTGCTTCGGCATGTACTTCGTCAGTGACAAAACACGCGTCAGGTTCAAACGATATCACTGGCAAGTTAGGCCTAAGCTTTTGTCCTGGAAAACAGCACAAGAGAGGAGGGAGGCACATCCGCCGTGACCTCGATACAGACTTAGCTGCCTTAAAGCATGACTTCCTTGCAGACTGCATAGTGTGCCTACTCAATGATTCTGAACTGCGGGCAAGTCAATTTCAACTGCTGTATCTACCTGCTGTACCTACAAGGTTTATCAGGCACCTGTAAGCTTAAAGATTTCCTTATTTCACGAAGAGCTACAACCTCAGAGAATACAGCAGCGCAGTGCAAAGGCATGGGAAGGAGTACGTACAGTTCCCAATCATTGAGTGTGCCCCTCCAGAGAACCTGTTGGAAGCTGGGTCGCTGATCCAGATGATGGTGCAACAACTTATGAATGGTCGAAACCTAGTTATGCACTGCAGGTGAGAGTTTTTCACATAGTGGATAGAACTGAGACAATATTGCACTGCAGGAGAATCCCTTTGAAACCAATGGAGGTAATGTTGTAGACACTGGTGACAGAGGCAGTGCAGCTAGGCTAGTAGTTAGTCCAAGGATTGTGACCCTCCTGTGGTTGAATATAAGCAGTCAGAATCGCAATTATGGCTGTAAGGATTGCATGGGAGATTACTATTACAAGAAATGAGTGTAACACCTAGAGTTTGCCACGCACCCAAAATTGGTATGCAGACTAGAGTTTGATTGAACACTCAAAATGGAACGAAGGCAGATTGCTCCAGCTCGCAGTACTATCCATTAGGGCTCATGCACTTCCTACAAAGTGCAACATTTATAAGCATGCACCAAAGTAAAGCCTTATGCCAATTGAAAGCATAAAAAAACTTTCATTTTAACTTCCAGCTAAACATTTCATGTAGGTATTATGGGGTAGGTATGTTATTCATATCTTATCAGCGATGAATCAAAGCTTCCATATCTGTATGTATGCTCCATTGCTTCAGAGGAGGTGTTGGAAGGGCTGGGATGATGGCTGCATGCCTTCTCTTATATCTCAACCTTGAAATGTCACCTTTGGAAGCCATTCGCAAGGTGGATAATTTAGATCCTAATCCTGCTTTTCAACTTCCTAGGTAAATCGTCCTGTGACTGACAAGCTGTGAATTGTGATACAGAAATTACGCATGTGGATCCATCCAATTACAACTTGTTGCATCGTCAGTGGTCGAATACCTAATTCTGTGTTCGCGTATTAACTTGTCGGGACTGTAGGTTCGAAGCCTGAGGTGCAAGGCTGCTGTGGAGACTAGGAGACAGGAGGATTTTGTCGCAGAGTATGCAAAGCATTTGCGATCACAAGATGCTGCAAACAAGTAAAAGTGTTGGATCGTGAAGCCCTGTATTCTTACACAATTGCAAGGACCTCCCCAATGTGAACATCGGTCTGCACTGTGCAAACATATACTCTTTAACTATGTCACCTGGCAGTGTCATCAGCAGCAAGGAGCCTGTGAATATCCTTAGAATATCTGGTTGAGATGCGATGTGTGATCATTAATTGCATGTTTTTAATGCTTTGCGCATAATATGATTACAATTTAGGTAAAATATTATGCAACATAACAATATCTGTAAGACAGCAAAAATCCAATATTACTTAACAGACGGACATTCTAATTGAAAAGGATAAAAACATGTTACTGAATTCTTTTATCTCAGTATGGTATGGTGATAAAGGAGAAAGAGAAGATGCCACAACATGAAGACAAAATATCATGCTCTGATGCTCACAGCATGATTGAGTTCAGTTTTCAGCAAGACGACGACGTACTAGTCCCAATATTATAATGCCTTCCACTTCTTGACATGACTTGATATGCCTGAAATACTCTTGACAGCCTTGCCGAGAAAACTCAGACAATAAGGCAAAAGATCCTCGGATCAGGAAACACCTTTTTTGGACTTCAGTTGCCCTCCCAAACATCACAACACTGAAAGTGTGATAATAGGGACTTCAGTTCAGAGGACTGACACATCATAAAAAAAGAGTAAGTGCTATGACCACACACCAGCATCAGCCGGAATCCCTCACGATGAACGGTAGCAAATCATATTCAAGTTGAACCACAATCTCCGATGGACTCACTGTGCCCATCCTTCACCTCAATTAGAGGTTCACAGTCAGGGCATGCTCAAAGCACTGCCTAATCAATGGTATATGAGTATGTGAAACACAAACCACAAGGGCGCACCTGTAGTACCTGCTATTATTACCTTCATATGCTTGGGTCTCTATAATTGATGCATGCTAAATATTCACTCCCTTTGCTTCAAGTTATCTCATTTGTGTTTGATATCATTTGCAGGCTCGTAAGTGCAGCACCATTCTACTAGTTAGAAGTGTGACTGCAGCACCATTCTACTATTTAGAAGTGTGACTGCAGCACCATTCTACTATTTAGAAGTGTGAAGATGAGGATGAGAGGATGATGATGATACTTGGATAGGCATTGTATTCGGAGAATCACCCCTCCTGCGACCATGGCTGCTAATTTGCTGTGTGTGGGACCCCACAGACGTGGCATGAGGGAGGTTTCGGTAAGTCCCAACCTGCTGCGTGTATTGGGGAGCTGTTGTGGTTACAGTTATGGCTGCTGAAGTAGACTTTTGTGAGCTGCTCCCACTCCTGCTGCGTGTATTATTGGGGAAGCTAGAGGTGGAGGGGCCGCGCACAAAGCTTGCTACGCTGCTTGTCGTCCGCGTGCGATGTAGGCGAGCAAGCAGCGGTGTGTTCTCCCTGCTGACGTTGGCAAAGGCTCCCAATGATCCAATATGAGCTTGACTTGGGAGAGTGGGTAGAATACCCAATGACCTAATATGAGCTTGACTTGGGAACCCCTTGTATGATCCATAGGGAGCTTGGCTTGGCAGCGTAGGCAGGGCAGCTGAGGATCCTGCATGATGAGCTTGACTGATGACAGCTCCTGAGGATATATGATGAGCTTGATTGGGGAAGGCTGCGGATCCACCTGAAGAGGAGCCTCCCAGGACACCTGCAGTGACGTTTCGCCCTCCTTGACGTTGGTGCAGCGTCTGGATCATCAGCCTGGGTGTTGGAAAGATAGGTTTTAGTAAATTGCACTCAAGAGACTGCAGAGAAAGATGCAGGGTTTAATGAGTTAGCAACAGCAGCCAACAGTCCTGAAAGCGAGTCTAGGGAGTGTAGTTGGTGTGATCAATAATTACATCCTCCCCACTGCCTGATCTCATTTCAGCTCTTTCTACTATATTCAGTCAATGCAGGATTACACTGGAGGCTGCTACGTTTCTCCAGATACTGGGGTGGATACTATGCCAGCATAAGCCGTCATGCCATGGGAAGCACGTAAGTGTAAAGCAGTATGTTGTCATAAGCCGTCATGCCATGGGAACCATATAAGCGCAAAGCAGTATGCGATTACCCTCATTTCCAGGTCTAGGTTTTGTCCTTGTGGAAAGTCTCATAACAACGTACATGCTTGGCTTTAGCCTTGTGACTTTATGCATTACACATCTCCATCGAGCCTCATAATGATGGGTTCAGGGTTTAGAGGCATCACATTTTTGTTCGTCAAAAATAATTCATGACATTAATCTAAATATAAAATGCTGAGTCACACTCAATCTGCAAATCCCTACTTACTTGAGACCAGGGTTTAGTAAGCTGAAACTTGAATGTTCCCCCGTGGAGGGCGAGCTGAAATCCTCCAACACTCTGTCAAAAGCAGCTGACGTCAACGTTGGCATCCATCCATGGCTGATCTCTCCACTGCGACACCAAAACATGAAGGAGAGGGAATTGTGTTGTGCAAAGTAGTTACAAAGTATAGTTATGTTGAACAAAGCATCATGGGTTGGAACAAACCTAGAAGCGCTGAAGGAAAGCCATTCAAAATGAATAGCATTCTGAGTTTAAAGGGTATCACAGGATCAAATCAAACATATTTCAGCACTCCAATTTCTAGAACATCTGGATGATCTAGATGATTTTCATCTGGAAAGACATGTTGTGTGCCTCGTCTCAAGGCCTTGGGTACAGCGTATCCAGGGATGTTCTCCGAGGCTTCCAGTGCCTTAATTCAGGAACTCACCTGCCATCCCCTTGGTCAGGGTTCAACCTGTGGTTACGCCCATCCATGGCAAGTCTGCTTGCATCTACAGGGAAAGACGACGTCATTGGTACAAGTGTGGGAAATTCAGAGGTCTCCTGGGGTCGCCACAGGTAAGTCTCCAGCTTCCCTTTACCCTTAATCTCAACAGGACCTAGTGCCTCCCACTCCTCCCCTAGAATGCCGCCAGCCAGTAGTAGCTGATAAGTAGTAGCTGATACTTGAATGCAGCCTAGGTATTACAAAGCCACAAGAGGTATAGGGGTATTAAAAGTTTTGGGATACATCATGGAGATTCAATGTGCTTTGGATTGCCTACTCTGCACATGAGAACATGCTTTGAGTGCTGTATATCTGTACAATCCGCAGCTCCAGGGTGAGCAAGCAAGAGAGAGTCTTGCAGGTTCAACGCTGGCGCATGTGATACAAAAAACTGAGAGACAAATGCCCTTTGTAAAAAGCTTAGCAGAGACAAGCTGGAAGCATTTAAATTAAAGATATGCACCTGGTTCACAGGTGCTCTCCATTAGAGATCTGTACCTGGTTCGCAGGTGCTCTCCATTCTTGAGGCTGTGTTGATTGTGTCCCCAAATACTGAGAACTTGGGTACTTTGGTTCCTACTAGTCCGGACACACATGGTCCTGTGTGGATCCCGATGCGAACAGACACTGGCTGACCATTGTGTGGCATGATGACCTGTGGGAGCCAATGACATGGGACAACAATATTGTTTGGCA
>BEGY01000046.1:357187-450227 GCA_002335675.1 Chlamydomonas eustigma | reverse complement strand
AAAGTGCACAGCACAGCCTGGATCCTGATCCCATTTCAAACCAATAGCTGAACAATTGTTACATAGATGAAAGTGACACCTGGGAACCCAGGTTTGCTGTAACCAGTAACTCCCAGGCTTCGAGCACGATCTACGATGAATCTGCGCTTCTGCAGGGACTTAATGTGATGGAACCAAATTACCACTCGCACAATTTCTACTTCATGCCCTGTAGATCTGTGAGCAGCATCTGAGTATTCAGAGCTACCAAGATCTTTGAAGGGTTGTGCAGACTCTGTGACCAGAGAGGGTCCTGATTTGGGGTGCAGCGTTTGCGCAGCATCCTACACAATCAATTATGATATCTTTAAGTTTTAAGTAGTCCGTCAACAGCGTCAAAACAAGTGCAGTCCTCTCAAAGTTACATTGAGGTCTGAGGAGTGAAGTTAAAGTTTGAAGATGCTTACTCTTAGTTCTGACACTTCCAAAAGTAAGCACTCAGCACCCTCAGAGTCCTCGGCAACTCTGCGTACCACTTGGCCTAGCTCCTCATGAATGGATCTGTATTTATAACAGCGCTCGATTATTTAACAACCTTCAAAATTTGCTCTGGAATGGTGGAATGTTGTAAAAAAATATTATGCTATGTCATACGTTGTAGCTGCACAGAAGAACAAAGGCAAGAGAGCAGTAGTATGTTTGTTCACCTACTACAGCTGCATTCCACTGACAGAGTAGCGCACTGTAAAGGATATGCAGTAGGCAGTACAAAACGGAGAGATAGTGGACCTCCTTGGACATGAATGCCTGGAATCCTGTGTGGAAATCATCACATGACTGTGAGGTTGAGATGACATGAGTGATACACTGCCGGATAATGAACCAAATAACCTGATTGTGCCACTGAGCAAGGGTAAGCTACGGGCTGGTATTGCATTGCCGACTACTGCCTCCTTCGCTAACTTGAGTGCCTCTGCCTCCAGTGTTTGGAACTGTACTGCACCTTCTTCTGTGAATGTGGCCGCTAATGCCTACGTTACACGGTAATGCTGCGTTATGAGATTTTTGAATCTTAACTCTTATTATTGTCCAGTAGCCTCGACTAGGTAGTCATGACAAGTTAGTCACCGACGTACTTCGAGTTCCTCTACTTGTGTCCGCAGGCATTGTAGTTCTGTGGGCATTTAAACTTTAATCTTCATAATGTCTTAGGCCTTGATATGACTGCGAAGGCCTTCGGATTTCAATCGATCAGTTATGAAACGTTCAGACCGTGCTGACTAGGAGTTTGATAGCTTCGACACCAACTTCAATACTTTACCAATAACTAACTCAACCAAGTGAGTACTTACATCATCAGAGAAGCAAAATTAGGTAGAGCGACCTGATAAAAACGACGGTAACCGTTTGCTTAGTGTTTCACTTTTTCAGAGAGGACATCACAAGAAGGCCCAAGCTCTTGAACAGAAAAGATGGCCCAAAACTTTGTCGCTGGGAAGGCTTACCGCCAACAGCAAGCAAGCAGGAGAAGCTGTACTGGCAGCTCATTTACCAGCCTGACTTCCACGCCACATTATTTGTTGCAGCATCCACGTCAGTAAAAGATCAGATTCTGGATCATACCACCAAATTATGATTGTTTGAACCTTCAAACACTCTGCCTGTTGTAATTTTTAATCTCACAAGTTGACTTACTGACCTGTGGATCACATGGTGCAAAATCCCTCCTACCTCAGTTTCTAGTCAGGAACTAGCTTACCAACACAATCAAGGGCAGCTGTCAGCTAATACAGCTGTAAGGACTCACAGCCATACCTTGCGTATTGCACCTGATCTGATTGGCAGCCACAACGCTTCTGTGCTCCCTGCTGCCAGCTCAAGTATAGAGTGCTATGGATGTTACACCATCACTGGACCCGCTACTTTGATTAAGACCAGTGAGCTAAGCGGATGTTGCATGGAGGCATATCTTGGACATGGTGCACAGATAGAGCTGTACCGCCCTCATGGCAATGTCATCCTCTCCAACACACTCAAGGTGTCAGAGTATCATTTAATCTAAAGTGATACATTATCCTCAACTGTTTGATGAAGTTATAATCTACATTAATGAACCAAACTTTAGAGACACATGCCCTCAAAACTGAGCTACTGGTGCGGAAAAGTAGACTGAGTTTATTGACATTTACATTCAATTTATGAATCTTGTGGAAAATTCTAAGCAAGAATTTTACCCTTCTGTTCCTGGAAGTCATCGATATGTAGAAGGACATGCAAATAATACACATTGCTGTCATGCACTGTATATGCAGGAGGAGGTGCATGGACATGATGCTGTCATGCCTTGTATATGCAGGAGGAGGTGCATGGACATGATGCTGTCATGCACTGTATATGCAGGAGAAGGTGCATGGACATGATGCTGTCATGCACTGTATATGCAGGAGGAGGTGCATGGACATGATGCTGTCATGCACTGTATATGTGTTGGTCAACATATGGAGATCAAGGGCCCCTACGACCTGGAGGTGCTGTCTCCAGAGGATACACACCACGTGCATGTCCATGATGGGAAGCTGGTGCTTAGCGTGGGTTCATTGCACGAGGGGACTGTCATAAAATTGGAGCCAGGTGCACAACTCTGCCACCCTATTGTGATAGGGCATTAAAGCAATTTCTCAAAAACAGATTGTGAACTTCTGTCATGAGCGAGTTATTTACTACATGTCCTACAGTCCTACAGACTAATACATTGTTTCATCACTGTACGCCTTGCCAGAGTAAGAAGCCAGGATTTACAAACAACATCGTAATCACTTTTTCATTGATTATTTGTCGAAAAACAATGTTTTAGGTACTGGTGTCCTGCTCTCGTTAGGTACGTACTCAAATGTTTCCACCATTTTTACCAAGTGTTCAAATGATGAAATCATACGCCCGGTATTCATATAATTAATCATAAGATCAAATGGAGCACGTACCTCGGCATCAATCTGAATCAATCTACCAAGCTATCTGTAATACGCGCAACACTACAACCTTACATCGATTCTGCTAAGTGCTATAGCTATAACGCATGTATCAAGTGAGAACATGCTCCTAATTTATCATCTTCGAAGTGTGAAAGAATTTGGTTTTCGAAGCAAATCCACTGACCAGCATAATGCTGTACATTTTCCAAGATGCGCTATCTGTAGGCATGTGAGTTCATAAATTATGCCTTCTACTAGGCGCCTTAACGGCATGAAAGGGTGTCAAAGTGAACAACTGAGTGCAATGAATATTTCAAGTAACAATGGAACTGCAACCTATCAAGGTAGTCCTGAAGATGCTGCCATATTAAGTCAGAGAGAAGAAGTGCTTGATGCAAAGGAGCGCTTTCTCCTAGCTAACCTGCAGGGCATTGATGCTCCCGTCGCCAAAGTTCAGAATCTCTCAATATTACAAATAATGTGCAGCGCAGTAGCAAATCAATTCCCACCAACTTGCTGTATTCACAGGCCCTTGCAGCTTCTCTTCTGGAGGAACGCACAGCTTTGAAGTACAGATGGGCAAAACTGTTTGAAAATTGTAAAATGGAAAATGAGAAAGAGCTGGTTGCAACAGCAGGTTGGAACTGGTTTAAAGTAATGTCTCCTGTTGGGACTACTAACTACACATCCTTTTTATGCTCAGGTGCACTGCAAACCTCTCTCCCCATGACAGGCGTTGTGCAACAACAAATGACTAGGGAGACACCATTTAAAGAGTTTGGTAAGCGTCTAAAGCCCTCAATAGAGACTTCTGAAGAGTTAAGCCACAGGAGCAATCATTAACTTGCAGGCAATTACTGCTTGTGTCTTGGAGATCGCATGGTATTGATGGGATAGGAATACTCATGACTACAATACATGCAACAATTTCTGTAATGTTTTACAGGAACTGTCCCTCTACAAACCACTTGGTGTGCTATCTGGTCTGTACAACAAGTGAGACTTACTAGATGTGTGATAGTGTAATATATGGTACAGCACCTCTGATCCATATTCAACGTTGCCAGATGCATTTTGGACTAGTTTGATAGCGCAGTACCCTGATGCTTTTGGCTCCAGAATGTATTCAGGAACTTAATTCATGCTTGACAATTTCTTTTTCTCATGGCAGATTCAATGGGTGTCACTCTCTCAGCAGCAGCAGCAAGCAGACATGCCATGCTTAAGCTGTTGTTTCCGCCAACGATAGTCAGTCGGATGTTCTGTAACATTTTCTGACATGACTTATCATACAAGAAACAACAAAAACACTGTAGAGGTTGATACACTGAACACCAGTGTATTTGTGAGAAATCACACTCATGATTTTTTTTTACATCAGCTTGAACACTGTCACTCTTTAATTAAGGACCCTAGAGTGGTGGTTGCCAGTCTCCTGTCACACTTTCAGATACCAATCCTACGACAGCACTTTCTAACACGAACTCTGCAAATGCTTGGAACTCAGTTTCAGATGAAATGCTATCTTTAATACCGTCCACAGATGCAGCAGCAGCAGCTGTACCAGCTTGCGCCTCATCTGCACAGGCTTCGGAGAGATCTAACTCTAGTGTGGTGGGAGCAGCCTCTCTGAGCTCTGCAAAAGCAGGAACTCTGCCTGGGCGCATGGACTGCCATGCATTCACCATGGGAGTCAGTTTGACAGGATCCATGGCTTCTGCAAGTACACCCTGAAGTACTGCCAAAGCTCTTTCTGCCGCCTGTCCCTGCAGCTTCTCCCCAGCATCATTGCGTTTTTGAGAGGAGACAGGATCCATTCGCATGGGAGGAGGGAGTGGCTTCCATGCGGCAGCAAAGAGTTGCTTTGGAGGTCTATCACTCTCAACCTCCCTGTGAGCCTGGTTCATCTCTTTGTTGCTGTCTACCGTTATGTCATGGCCTGCCTGTCCTTCTGGTATGCGCTGAGGGGGCTCTGAGGTGCTACTTGCAGAGTGCACAACAAGAGGCTCTTGCTCATGCTGCACACTCTCCATATATTGTATACTAGATGCTTCACCATGAGCATCTCCAGTTGATAGAACATATTTTTCCTCATACTGAGATTCACCTGCTTGAGCTTCTCCACGTCCGTACCCGTCAGTTTCTTCCTGCTGCTGCAGTTCATGCAATGCAGATTTATGAGCACTTTCTTCAACATTGACAATTTCTCTCTCAGCTCTCCCTGGTGACTGCTCTTCCTCCTGAAGAGCATCAGTAGGTTTCTCTTCTGTCTGACAGACTACCTCTGATGGCTCAGCTGTCTCACCACCTTCAAGCTCAGTGATTTGAACCTCGGGCCTGGTGGGTGTCCAGAAGGCTGGTGTTGAGGAAGGATTTGACCAGGAAGCACCATTGAGGAGCAGACGGGCAGCCTCCAGCTCATGAACAGGGATGAAGTATCCAGCCTGGTTGCATAGTGCAAAGTGGGCAGAGTATAAGGTATAATGTAAGTAGAGTCTACAAGCAAGAACACTGCTGCCGTAATACTGCTTGTGCTCGAGTCATGTCAAGGTCTTCCATATCTTAACAGAAGTAGGCTTTAGAAGAATAAAAATCTGAGATTTTAACAAGGACGCGAACAAATGTAACAAGAAGTTCAGCTAGGCATTTTGACATTTTGACACTCCAGTACCTTAATATGTGCTTCTGTCAGAATTCTTCCTGTGATGTTGAGCGCAACCACTTGGGGTTCTGGCAGCACTGGGGTCTTGATGCTGCCTGCCAGCAGCTGGCGCTGAGTCAGCATCTCAATGGTGCGACTGAATTGCTCATCCAGTGCTTTGATGCGTGCTCTAATGGCGGTTGTCATGTACAGGTGTATGGGTAGCCTAGGCCTGACTCCAGCTTTAGACCTGAGGGAAAGGGAGCATGCAGGAGGGTTGCTGATACTGGTGTTGAAGAGTTTAAACATGGGGCCACAGTATTTGAAGGGCTAAGACATTTTCATCAGTCTTAAGGAGAAAAATCAAAATCTTGTGAATGTTACATCTGCAGATTTTAAGATCATGCTGAAAGTGTGCTTGGTAAAGATGCAGCTTCCAATGATGCGATGAAGGTCGTTCTCCTTCAGTTCACCTGGCAGCTGCAGCCCCTCTTTTCCTGCGCTCAGGGCTCTCATAAATGATCTCCTCAATCACAGACCCGCTGTCTGTGTAGTCAACTGCTTCTGTTGCCGCCCGCTCCTCCGCCTCACGCAGTGCCTCTGCAGCATGACGGAATGCCTCTTCCTCATCCACGCTCACGTTGCATTTAACCTCTGCCTCAAACAACTGAGGCGTGATTCCAGCCTCAAAAGTGACACGGCAGAGGACTTGGGATCCAGGGGGAAGCTGGCCAGACCTGAAGAGCAACGGAGGGCAGTGCATAAAACATCAATCTGACGCTCTCCCCTCTACAATTCCCCTATATATCATCACACATTATGCTATCAAGATCTAAACCTTAATGAATCGATATGCCATTGTAACCATGTATTCATGTAGGTTTACCGAGGTGAAATATTGATTCCTGCTTGTATGGCGCTCCCGCTGCCTGCCACAACAGGTGTCTGACTTGAGTAGATACCGTAATCCCACTCAAAAAGGAGTGGATATTCACAGGTATTTGTGAGGAGCAGAATGTGGCGATTGACTGCCTGGGAGAGTAATTAGTAGAGAGTAATTAGAAGCAGGATTAGAAATTTAGTAACTCCCAAAGAGGATCAAGGTGTCATTTTTCTGCAATCAAACCACTGTTTAAAGGAAGTACATGAAGTACATGGAGTCCATGCACATGACTACTTGCTGAACCTCCATCCAGGACCCCACATACCTGTGGTAGCATTGTCCCGATAGATAACACATCATGACTGAGGGTCAAGAGCCGTCCAGGTGATTCAGGGCTCACATTCGGCTCAGTCGTGAAGCCTTGCCATTTGGACCAGTCTCTTATGCTCTCTCCAGGGAGTGAGGGGGGGATCTGGGGGCTGTTGGGGTGAAATCCACGACCCTAAGTGGCAGACATGGATCTTAGTGCCATTGCAGCATTAAGTTGTTACTATGTATGTACCTGTACTTATGGACTCTTTTCTAGGCACTTACCAAGCAACTTACAGGCATTTTCTAGGCAAAAACTTATATACATCGTAAAAACAAAGACGGGGTACAGAAATTAAATAATTACCGAACAGTGACCTCTTGATTCTGAGGCACGAAGTATTTCGAATTGTTTTGTCATGTTATACATTGGCCTTTGTTTTTATGGCAACTGTCATTCTGATCAAGGGAAGCGTCTGTATGCAGTTTTCGAGGAGTGTTCTGAAATCCCTTTGAAGTGCTGGCAACATTCAGTAAACCAGCAAGGGATCAGATGTGACTCATCATGTAAGTGCCTGACATCCACATCCTAGGCTGCTTCAGTCACACACACCTGCAGAGTGAAGACCTCCACCGAGTTGTCCTCCAGCAATACTGGAACGTCCACACTGTACTGCTTTGCCTCTAGAGGAGTGAACAGCCAGTTCAGAGGCGCTGATCGCAATTCAGGAACAGTCCCAGAGGCCTCTGATCTCAGTTTGATGATCTGTCATAAGGCATAATGCCAGCAGGCCAGTGCTTGTTGCAAGACTTTCCGTAACTCCCTCGGAGTTACAATGAGAGGCACTGTGATAGGCACTACTTTACAAGTACAAAGCAGTACAGGCATCAACTAGTTGACAGTGTAGTCTATTTGAGATCTCTTTCATCATACCTCAAAACCCCAGTTTTCTTTTGTCAATCTCTTCACAGCAGACAAGTCTAGAGTGAAGCCAACATCACCAGGGCTGCCGTTCCTCAGCAAGTAAGTGTATAGAGGAGGCATGGTCTCTCCAATCGGGGTCGGCTCAAATGTAAACACACGACTATTAGGTGTCATAAGCAGCTTTGGAATGTGCACCCGGGTGGTTTCCCCACGCAGCTGCAGCTGGATGCGCTTGCCATCATGTACACGCAGGAATGCAGGCAGGATATGCATGCCCACATGGGAGGGTGTGTAAGTGAAGGTGATAGTTGCACGGCTTCCTCGTGCCTCCAATGTCCCAGAGTTTGGATAAAGCTGAAAGATACCATGCTCCTTGATGAAATCCGTGGCCTTCTCCTCTTCATTGCGGGGCCTGCCTGGTTCCACCCAGTTCTCCATCTCAAGGCCAATAGACTCAGAGCTGTAAGGTTATAAAAATGCATAAGGTTATACACCTGGCATCTATGATTCAAGCATCTAAAGACATATAAAACATGAAGCTCTGTAACAGTATTCAGTGATGTCGCAGACATACTGTGTACTGCTTCCACAGTGTCAGTGCTTAGTATACTGGCTAACCTGTACAGCTCCCAGTGTACAGGGATGTCCGTCACATTCATGATTTCCATGCTGACGACGCAAGGCCTCTGAAACTCGTGGTGACTCCCAAACTCTAAGCGGAAGGGGTGCAGCGCCCTGACTGCTACCTCAGTGGTGAGGCTGCCCTTATCCTCCATCTGGGAAGGAAGGCAAAAAGGAGTATGACCTTAACAAACTGTCAACTCAAAACAAAACAGTGGCAGCATTTACCTTTCCTTGCATCTTAATTATGTTATCTCTACAACTGTCAACCATTCTTAAGGACCTAGTCTATTGTGATCAGGGCTCGTAGGAGTTACCATTCAAGCCATGAAATGAGCCATGATATGTCTAGAGATCTCAATGGCTCAGCAGCTCACAAGCTACCTCAAGTCATACCTTGTTCAGTTCCAGCTCCAGGTCTGTCAGCTACCTCAAGTCATACCTTGTTCAGTTCCAGCTCTAGGTCTGTCAGCTACCTCTGTCAGCTACCTCAAGTCATACCTTGTTCAGTTCCAGCTCCAGGTCTGTAACTTGCTTCTCCAGTTCATGATTCAAAGCTGGTATCCCCATAATCTCCCACACCACCTGCAGAAATCAAAAACACTCATAGGCTTGCTGTTCTGCTCAGAGTACAACATCTTCTCCAATTTAGGAGACAAGGGCTAGGAGTTACCTGCTTTGGCAAACTGTACAGCAAAATGTCAGAGACCATCAACCGAGGGAAGACCACGTCTGCGGCCAACCGGCAGACTGCTGGCGGTGCCAGCTTGTCCATAGCAGCATATGTTAAAGCTGCAGGTGCTGGTGAAAGCACGGCTGATGCACCCAAGGTTTGGCTGTTCCCAGAAACCACTCTGGTAAGTGGTGGAAGCATGGCCCTTAAAGGTGGGACTGTGGACTTGCCACCTGAAGCAGGGCGTGGTGGAGGGGCTGAGGTAGCAGCCAGGGGAGTCACACTGGAGGTGCGGCAACGGAGCTGTAAATGGTAGCCTTTCCTGAACTTAGGGAAGAAAGTCACGGTGATGATTTTAGAGGCTTTGGCTGCAATGGCTCCTTCAGGCTCATCCACCCAGAGCTCAAGCCCTGGCAAAGCTGGATGAATGGAGGCTATGCTGTGCTGAGGGAATTCCACTGGCGTGGCCCCTGGTTCTACAGAGCCATCCTCAGGGACATCTCCACCTGATGGCTCCGGAACACAGTCCACAACATAGCGCAGCACACCATCGCTCTGGTTCAGCAGTGACACTTTCTGAACAATGGCATGCCCAACACGCAGGGTTCCCAGGTCTAGAGATGGCGGGTCCATTGCCAATGCACCTGCAGTGCCTTCTCCCACTACCTTGAGCATCACTCTATCCAGCTGAGGCTTGATTAAGGCTCCAGATGAGGCAGCTGCCAAACCTTCATCATCTTCCAAGACCCCTTCTCCTGCCTCCTCCTGTGCTGTCAGCCCTCTAGAAGCTTTCGGCAACGTCAGTTGGACTTCTGAGGCCTCAGATACTGCATTCTTATCAGAGGGATCAAATAGTATGCATGATATTTTGTGCTTGTACTCCTTTTGCTTGGCAGGTGAAAATGTCCACACGACCTGCATTCCTTCATTCCCTCGTAACACCCCCGACATGGGTGTAACATCCAAGACACCCTGGACTTGCGCAGGAAGTTGCCAACGGAATCCTATAGGCACTCTGGATGGGTTGTGTACAGTCAGTGTTCTTTGAGAGGTAGCTCCTAGGCAAGTGGGCCTGCAGTAAAGTGAGATAAATGATGGACTAGAACTCTAGAGAACCGCAACAGGCCTCTACGAAATATGACTGAAAAAGGTAGAAACGTTCTGACTCCACTGAACAGTACACAGAACCAATATCAGCAGAGCTTTTCTGGTTTATTCTTAACAAATTTTACACATCTGACCTGAAGTAGAGTGCACCAGGCACATCAAATGTGAGTCGTGGGGTGTGAGCACTTCCTGACAGCTCCAGAGGGACTGCCGTCATCGCCACACCATTAAAGCTACAGAGTGTCTTTGCATAGGCTGGGCTCTCATCCTTTGGGCTAAACATCAGTGCCACCTGCAAATAATAGTATGCACATATGTCAAGACTAAAACAATACTCCTTGCGTTATTGTTTTAATGTTTTGATGAAGCAGAGTCATCAGCAGTCTGTAAGTAGGTCACAGCTTATCAAGACATGATTATGTGCAGCGATTCTCTTGACAATTTAAGCGCAGAAGCAACGCCTGGCTCAAAGCTTAGCAGGAGGTTACCCTGAGCTTGAACTCTGCTGGTAATTCAATTAACTCACGATAAGCAGCACCAGGCTTCCAGCTTACCAGGACATTGCCCTTTGCTGGAACAAGGCCTTGCGCTGGCTTGATGGCGAAATGAGGTGCCAAGGGGCCAGTTTGAAAGGCATAGCTGACCTCTGTGTCACCATAATTTACAATCATGATGGTCTGGTGAACAGAGTCCAAGGCTCGGCATGGAGGGAATGCCACCGTCCTGTGTGTCAACTCAACCTGGCAAGTAGCAAGCACATGAGACAGCAATGAATTTAGAACACCTGCAAGTCAGCCATCCACTTATTATGCCACAAGTCAATTTACAAAATACACTAATACAGGGAAAGGCAACTTGCTTGGGAGCAGAGATTTTAGTTAGGTTATTGTTCATGATCGCGCAAGGATGCAATGTAGACACAATTTGGCCACACACACACACGGCATTAGTTACAAACCTGTGGTGCAAACTCTGGGTTAGAGTGCAGGAATGTGTTTCCATATGCCAGGAGTGGGACACTCCAAGGGGGGATCACAAAGGCATCCGGAACCAGCCTGAAATTGCGCATGCTTTTTACAAAGGCCCTCAGATGAAGCGTCTACAGATGTGAGGAGCGTAATATTGAATTAAAAAGTGACAGAACAACTTTAGAGCACATTTACAGGTCAGATCTTCAACTTGTTTCAGGAAAAAGATGCACTGATTCTCATTGTTCCTCAAAATCATTTCAAGTTTTAGGTTTATTAAGCACTAAAGACTGATCAAAAGCCTAACAGGATGTAGAATTTATACAGCATTGTTCACACGTAATTAGGACCCCATTTGGACAACATTAAAATCCATAGGCACAACACCTACTTGTGAATAATGCAGCCCATCCTTCTGAGGCCTGAAAGCTATCCTGAAAGCAGCCGTACTGAAAGGCTTGATATCAGAGGACTCTGGGAACACTTGGAAAACAGTTTTGGCTGTGGATGGGGCTCCGGAAGGATCTATCCAGTTGGGTACGGAGAAGAAGGCCGTGACTTTAGATGCCGTGTTGTTGGTCACAGTCACAGTCTTGTGTTCTGATGCGCTTAGACGAGAGCAGGTCCCAAAGTCTAAAGCACTGGCATCCAGCTGGATAGCATTTGCAGGATCTTGACCCTGTTACAAACATGACTACTGGGGTCAAAAGATACAGAAATCCAGAATGACAGATTGAGCTAGGCAATCCACCCATCCATTGATTTAGTTCAAAGAAAGCCTCGTGGGTGGATCTTTTTTGTTGTTGTCCGGATTGAATGGTGTGTACATACCTCAAACAAAAGCTGCCATGACACAGGTCCTGCAAGTGGTTGCTGTGGATCAGACATTGCAGGGGCAGGTCCAACCAAGGCTGAGGCTGGTGCAATGTCATGATTTGAATGTCCTGAGTCAGGACGGCTGTGTGTGTTGCTAGGCACTGGGGAAGGGAGCATGCTAATGGTTGCAGGATCCATCTCCACAGGAGCTCCTCCAGAGGTCACACGATTGATGTAGGTGTCAATGTGGCGGTTAGCAAATGGAGGCGGGCGGCTCTTCTCGTCATAGCAGGTAGCTAAGAGGTCAAGAGTCAGGGGATCAGCATCCTGCAGTACAGACAAAGCCGCACTCATTTGACCTTTAAGTATGTGAGATATAGTATGAACAAGAAATTGAACCACTTTGTCCCAATTTAATTGTTTAGTCTTGAGAGATGTATGGCCTTCAGCTACTCTAGCATTTATTCATCTGTGCATAACGCACAAGGCACACAACACACCTTGATCAGACAGGGGACTCGCTTCCAGAAGTTAGCTGGTTGAGAGGCGCGGAAGGTGACTGTGACATGTCCGGTGGTGAGAGGGGCTATAACGCCTCGGGTGCGGTTCAGGCTAAAAGTGTCCTCTGCATCTATGAGGAAGTCAAAAAAGACGGATACATCAGAGTGGTTCTGGATGTACAGCACACGGCTGGGGGCCTGCCCTGCTGGCACGTTCCCAAAATTGAAGCTATTGGTGTTGAAGGTAACCTGTGGGCCAACTGCACTCCCTCTAAGGTTCAAGGAGAGACGGTTGCCACCGGCAGTTGAGATGGAAAAGTTCTCAGAGGAGAAAGTCCCAGTGTGCTTAGGGGA
This sequence comes from Chlamydomonas eustigma, assembly GCA_002335675.1. Classification (NCBI taxonomy): domain Eukaryota; kingdom Viridiplantae; phylum Chlorophyta; class Chlorophyceae; order Chlamydomonadales; family Chlamydomonadaceae; genus Chlamydomonas; species Chlamydomonas eustigma. Next base: position 437,479 of record BEGY01000046.1, on the reverse strand, counting down.
ATAGATCACCTTCATTAGGGTGTATTCATCAGGACCCAAGGTACCCCTGTGCACGCAACAAGGAAGACAAGCAGACCATCAGAACTGTGTTCTCTTATCCTCTGCTGGTGTAAGCGAGATATCATAACTCGCTTTGAGGCAAAGTGCATGAGCTTGTGAAAGAGGACAGAATTCAAGATACACAACCCATACATGCCCAACATATTCAAGAAGACCATTCAATGCTCACCCACCATATTCCCCTGAAGTATATCTTTCACAATTACATGATGCAATATACATACCAAGGAGCTGAGTTGTTATGCACTCACTTTAAAGGTGTGATAGTGAAGACTCCATCCTGAGACCCGTCAGAGTGCTCTACTTTGAAGTTAGCGTCCACAGCAGAATGATTCCCAAATCTGAACGTTCTCTCCACAGTCTTCCCTACTAGGACAGACCCAAAGTCCACACTACTGTACTCTAAGGATAGGTATGGAAACTTACTAATGCCCAGAATCTGAATGCAAAAACATGAAAATCAAACAATTAGAATCATTCATAACAGTTTCACGATCATGCAGGGCTTCATGTCAGAAAACAAAAGAACCACACTGAACATGATAAACATTCTAGAATCCTTAATTGCAATGAAGCCAAACTCTTGCTTTGAGCTCTTCTACCTGTACAGTGGTGCTTATTCCGTTGTCGAGTTCACATAAGGCATTCACATTGTAAGAGCAGGCCTCAGAGGGGGTGAATGACACCATGAATCGAGCAGCTTGACCTGGCGGAATTGACGCAGCCTGCGGCTCAATGTCAAAAGGTGTATCCAATTTCCAGCTGAGTCCTACCTGTGGCAGAAGACAATTGGCTTTACATTTGTATGTGCAGAGTATAGTGAGAGAGATTGATGATTTTACACTGCTAGGTATGCATTTCATGGTTTAGACCCAGAGCAAATTTCTCTTGGCTTGACTACAACAGACAAGATATTCAGTGAGACCTGCATTGCTGCAGGTTTCATTCATGCTTCCATTGCATCAAATAGACACATGAACTCAGCATTGTAAACATTAAATTATGATACAAATAACTTGTGAAATGTTATGACACTGGGATGGAGAAAAAGTGCAAATATTCCAGAAATCTTGGAGATTAAATTGCCATGAATTTGTTGTACATATTGCCATGAATTTGTTGTACATATGAAAGCTATGATTCTCTACGGGTTGCAGTCCATGATCAATGTCAAACCTTATAAAAACTGTGAAGGCACTTTGACAAACCTGCAGATCCCCTGTATTCTTTACTACCAGAGGCTTCACCACGGTTTCCTTGTTAGGCACAAACCCAAAATCTAGCTGGCTGGCGACCTGACATGAAGAGTTTTAATTTTGTGAGAAGAGGCATTCAACAGAGGGTAGAATCCAATGAGGAGGTTTGGCTTACCTCAATGTGCGTGGCAGGAGTGTAAGCCTCAACCAGCACAATGAAGGAAGAATTGTTGCAGAAGATTTCAATGTGGTCACTGTACTGCTGAAGTTTAAGAGGTCGGAAAATGACCTGCATAGGGGGTATGGATGCTCCATGTCAGGGGACATGTGACAGGGGGACTTTCAGTTGTATTCTCTCCTGGGAGCTTTAGAGGTGTTTAAATAAATGCTTAAAAAGTAGGCTCATGTAGGCATACTAATTGCATCTACCTTGAGAGGGCAGCTCATGCCAGGTCGCAACTTAAATGGCTCAGGGAAATCCATACTGAAAGCCTTACTAGCTGTTTGCTTATATGTTATATTCAAAATGTTGGTTGAAACATTTTTGATAACATAATTCTTGCTGTATTCTGTACCAGGGGTCCAGTGCCTCCACTCAAGCTGGTCAGTACAATCAAGCCCAAACCTGAGTGGGCGTGATGATTGAAATTATGAGCGGACATCAGTTGTCACTAACAGCAAGAAATTCCCCTACAATTGCTGGCGCCGCTCCTTGGAAAGAACTCCGTATCGAACAGAGTTCGTTGTGACCCCTCCCCAACCCTCAGCCATGCCTGCGGCCCGCTTCATTATATCCGATGTTGTGCTAGTATCAGTTAATCCTGGCATCGTGAGGACATAAGAAATACTGCAAGGGGCTCTGACCGTGGTTTGATACGTCTAAGGCAGTACAAAGCTATACATTCAGAGTTTATTGTTCATACTTCTCATTTATGTCACGGACATCAGAAATATCGCAAACAAGCGGTGTACTGGTTAGAAAGTAAGATCTACTTCTGATGGATGGAAAGTCCAGTCCATCAAGATGTTTTGATGATGAGAGGAACATTCAACTTCTCCCCGAGGCTGTCTTACTCCACATTTTCTCCAATTTAAATCCTAGAGATTTATTTGTTGTCGGGACTTGCTCAAAAGCTTGGTATAAATGCATCACGCGAGAAAATAAAATGTGGAAGGCGTGGTATAAAGATCGATGGAAGCCAGCATCGTGCGATGTGGATGGCATTTTGTGGTTTACAAAGTTCAGTTCAAAAATGGACAAGCTTGGCTCATGGGCTGGGAGATATAACATGGATTCGCTCTACGGCCACGCTCAAGGCGTAAGGTCGTGTAAGCTATTGAACTCTTGTGGCTTACTTTTGACAGGTATGCTTACAGTGCTGCTGTGCTATGTCATCACCCTCTAAAGGTAAAGGATGTCATCCTTCATCAGGATCACTGGACAGGACCGTGCGCCTCTGGGACTTGTCTGCTGGAGTAGCTATCTCCACAAGTAAACCTCATGGCGGCACAGTCAGATGCGTTGCTCTAGATGAGGACATGGCAGTCAGTGGCTGTGTGGACAAGACTCTGCGAGTCTGGGCCTCTAACTTGAGTGAGGGAGATGATGCATGCAGCACATCTAGAAGCTTTGATTTGTCATCACCACCTTCTCTATCAATCAAGGAACACACAGGTCCCATATCATCCATCTGCCTTTCGGACCAAGCCTTGTACAGCGGATCTTGGGATTGTACTGTGCGGTGCTACAGTCGCCACAGTTCAGACTTTCTTCACCTAGGCGCTGTTTATCAGTACAATGATTGTAAGAGATTTAGGTGCTGTTTATCAGTACAATGATTGTAAGAGACTTCCCCTAAAGCAATCAAGCCAGCATACTTCCACTTTGATAGTGAATCTGCATGTGCTAAATGTGTTCTAAATCTGGGCATATATCCTTAAGTAGGTCATGAATATGCTTTCTTAATCAGGGGTAAATGCAGTTGTATCGAGAGGGAAGCACTTACTGGTTGCGGCAGGCAGTGAAGTGTTTTGCCAAGACTTAGGGACTGGGCAGGTAAGAGAGTTGCTTGGTGTGATGGAAGTAGTGAGGGAGGTGCTTGGTGTGTTGGAGTCCTTACAAAATGTTGGGTTTGCAATTGGCTCATTGAAATTTCCTGCTTAAGGGCAGATCTCCCCCTACATGCGTTAGTAAAAGAATAGTGATCATGACAAAGATCAGAATGGTTGCCATGTTTTTGCAAACAGGTGGTTAGAAAGTTTATGGATCTGCATCAGAGTGGGGTACAGAGTTTGGAGGGCTCCCAGAACAGTAAAATCCTGTACACTGCTGCTGGAGAGGGATTGGTCATGGCTCATGACTTGCGAATGAAGAATCCATCCAGAATCCTGTGGCATCACAATTCTGGTGAGACTACTGTGTTCATGATGCGTCAGCACTTGCAGCTGTATGATCGACTAGAGGTGTTTAAATATGTTGGGAGTATCACTCCTTGTGATAAATCCAAGGTGCCTAGTTATTGATGTGTGCTGCAGACTTATCATTTTGAGCAGATCCAGTCTCATTGATTTTGTGTCCAGATCCAGCCTCATTGATTTTGTGTCCAGATCCAGTCTCATTGATTTTATGTCCAGATCCAGCCTCATTGATTTTGTGTCATTTTGAGCAGATCCAGCCTCATTGATTTTGTGTCATGTGGCGGCCATTCCTGTCAACTACGTTGGAGCTGCACATCAGCATATGCCAAGATGTCGCTCCTCACTCTCATGCTGCCTTGCGTCTTCTCAGGTGTCCTGGCATTGTCCTTCGAAGACCCATGGTTGGCTACCGCTGCCTCTGACGGCAGTGTCACCCTCGTTAATACCGAGGCTAATCACAGAGCAAGCTCTAGCTCATCCTCCTGCTCATCATGGCATGCTACCAGAAGAAGTAGTGTAGGTATAATATACAGGCAGCTGCACTCACCCGCAGGTCCAGCATATTGTGTGGACATTGCAGATCAAAGAGTGGTGTGCGGTTCTGAGTCTCAAACTGTACGAGTATGGGACTTCACGCACGCTAAAGCAAGGGCGCAACAAGCAGCGCTCTCTAAGCAGAGCCGAGGGAGTCGAGGGCACTCAAGACAAAGGTTCAGCCATGGCTCTGTGCAAAGTAATGATCATTCATCTCACTATCCATTTGGGGGTTCCGTTTCTGCCAACCTAGATCGCCAGCAGGCCTTGCTTGGTACCTCACCACCCAATTTACCACCTGTCATTGAAAGCATGAGCGAATACCCTCGAGCAACCAGGGCTCAGCCGGTGCGCAAGGGCGCAAGGAAGTACAGAAGTGATCCTTTCTAAGCATAAAGTTGACAGTATGTGGTGAGCAGCTGTTAGGACTTATGCAATAGCTGTTTGACTTCAAACACCTCCTTAATATATATTTTTGGTCCATTAAAGTCTTCTCTCAAGCTTTGTACCTGGAGAAGATCAGGACTGTAAGTGCCGGATTTATGTCAATTTCAGTACAGAGTTTCGTTGATTGCAAAAAGCAGTGTGAAAGTCCTTAACAACATTTAGGTTTGGCAAATTGCTCTGAAATGAATGTTAGGGCAAATGTTCAGAATCCAAGATAGAGGCCCAAAACGATCCATACAAGAAATATCAAGACAATTCATCACCTGTTGCCTGCCATGCAGCCTTGAATACAGGGCCGAAAAAATTTTCAAAGCAAAATCAAAAAACATTCAGGAATACGAAGTATGCTTACTCTGAGCCTAAACTGCGTACACTATAATGAGGAAACAGAGGACATTTAAATTTAGAAAAATCTTTCATGAATGATTGCCACAATTGAATTGCAAGCAAGTTCAAAGGAGAGCAATTTTTTCTGTAAATAAAAACAAGTCAAAACCAGTATGAATCAGTGAACATGATTCACTTCATAGTTTTTGTTTTTATAACATAGCACATGAAATACAGATCGTATATGGTTCTTGAAGTCCTAACATAAAATCATCAATGGAAGTTACATCCTCTTTTGAACAGGTATTGTACACTAGTGGTGTACAAATTGCTATGCGGTGTGGACCAGCCTGGAGCACATACTGTGGTTGCACCTCATTTTTGAGCCATACGCTCAGCAATGTGTGAAAAGTACATAGATTTATGGGAAACTGCTTGGGAATTCACATCTAAATGCACAGGGTCAAACTCCATCTCTATGTCCTGGACTGTGCGATTGTCAACATTTGAAAAGAGGTCACAGATCAGGGAGAGAAGGCTCGGTGACTCTTCCCCAGTCTCATAGCTCACGTTTACGCAGACCTGATTAGGCGCTATGGGCTCGTCATGATGTGAAATTGAGACAAACCCATGATCAGCACTGACACTCGGGCGAGCTGTCGTCCGACATTGCAGCATTCCCCTTCGTCCAACACTGCTGATATATCTCTGACTTTTAATATTTATATTTGAAGAGCAAATCATATTGAAACGAAAATCAATGTCAGTATTATCTGTTCAGCTGAGATACCTACAATATATGATACAGTGGCAGCTTAACGGATGAACAAGGATAATAATAAGTTTTAAAAATATGATTTAAGTGAATAAATGAAGCTCGCGTCCTCCCTTAAATTGCATGAGTGTGGAAGGTGGGCGAAAGTGTAACGAGTGAACTTTGTCAACCTGATCTTTCACACATCAACTCTTTTTACGGCGAGTCTTTCGGAACTACTTCTACGTCAAGCTACGCTTCGGCGTTTTATTATTATTATTATTCATGTCTAGTAAGAGTTACGTATAGGTACTGCGTATGAATTTTAAGAGTTCGAAACCAGCAATTAGAATAATACGGAGTTGTCCATTCTGTAAGCACTGCAGTCATGCAAAAAGAATAATTCCTCCAAGATTCCATGACAAGAGTGCAAAGACTGTATGTTCATCTAAGAAGGATGAAAAACAGAACTTCAGACTCAACAGAGAGAAGAATGGATTCCGAGTGACTCTAAATGAGTCAGATTTTGTTGTTCCTGACCAAGCTTTGGTGGCCTCTGGAGTTGCAGCCTTTGTAATGGCTGGTATCGTAGGTACATTGGAGAGAGATGAATTGCATGGGATCATTGGTCACTATAAACTGGACTTATTTCTCGTTTCTGATACATAATCTCTCTCAAAGTTCCCAACATCTGGACATGGTATTCTCTTGTCAGGCCCACTGCTCGTTAGCTTGGCTATTACAGCTGTGTCCGTGGGAGTTACGCTATCCATTGGCGCAGTGGCGCTGTCTACCTTGTTTATTCCCCTGGCCATATTCTCATTCATTACCTTCTTGACATTTGGGAGCTTCCTTGGGGGCTTTGCTCTTTTAGGACTTGGCATCTTTGCGCCTAAACTCATCTCTATGGTGAGAATGTAAAGTGTTCATATCTCTCTAGTAAGCCTTGAATGTTGCATTTGGTGCTCATGAATATTACACATTCATATCCTTAATTAAAGCGAACGTTGAATATTAGACTGTGGATGAAACGCATCTGAAGTTCTTCTCTGTAGTGACGTACAGCTAAGCTTAAATAACATGCTGATTGTTGATAATGAGTTTGAAAGATGCATTAAAAGGATAACTTATACCCTTACGGATGCATGCTTGGTTTGGACTTCGCTTTGTTAGCTGAGTGCAGTCATATGTGCTTTCATTCACACACTCAGCATGCAATGCTTAAAATGATTTTTAAAGTAATCTTAGATCTTGTATCAGGAATTTGAGTTTTTTTATGTTGAAGGTGGTTGCTGGGGCAGGGATAGCTATTGGATGGGTGGCTTTTCGAATGCTCATGCCAGCTTCCACCTCCAAGAAGCAGGACATGTTAGAGAAGGAGGGAAGGAGAAATGAGAGTGTAAATAAGAAGGGAGATATTGTTTCCCCGGAGGAGGTAGAGGTGCGCCTTGGGAAATCAACTGCTGGCCAGTGATTGCAGCATAGGGTATTAATTCATCTGTAGGCCAAGGCGCTGCCAGTCAAATGTCTGTTACTTATCTGATCCTTTGTTTATTCAAATAATTGAACACAAAATGTGATGTTATCAAATCTATTTATTTCATCTTATTGTGCAGGCTCAGAGACTATCAAATGAGCTGCGAGAGTTTGACAAGCTGCTTGCTGATCGAGAGTATCAGAGGAGGATAGACAAGTGGAACAAGAGGGAGTAGGTATTTCTAGAAACATCTCTCGTACACTCTTAATGTACGTCAAAGGTACTAGGTAACATCTCATATGTTACATGTAGGGTTATTGATGAAGTTATGTGCACACTTGAAGCATATTGCTGTCGTAAGTACTGTTTTTCAGGTTTCATATTACTGAGCAAGTAAAAGTTCAGGGTGAAAGTATGGGTGTGCTTTTTTGCTTTCATCTACTTTCCTTACAGAACATAGTTTCATAATGTCCTCCCATTTCTTCAAGTGGCGTCCATCTAGTAACTATCGGTTGGATAACAGTAAACTATTTATGGTATGAACATGTGAGGATTATGGGTCTACCCATAATGGCTCTCGGGGTCTTCACTGAAAGTGAGCAATGGCGCGAATACTGCACTGCAGCGCATAAAAATTTGGGGATATCAATTTAAACATATATAGATTGTGAAACTTTATTCAGCGATAGCTTACGGCGAGGTATGTCTGGTAACCTTAGAAACCTGAGGCCGTTGGCGCCACAAATGTGCTTTTCTTAAAATGTAAGGCCCATCTGTAAATGAGTTAGTGCTTTATCTCGACTGAATTTCAATGTTTGCGAACTTGTTGTACAACATTATCCCTCCTCAACGCCTTAAAATAATCACAATGGATAGAACTTTCTTTTACTAAATCTCACTGATTAGGAGCTTGCGTGGATTGCAAATATGCAGCAAAATAAGCTGGAAATGTGTTGTACAGACGTCTTACGTCTCCACCAAATGTCCGTACACATGAAAATGTGACGCGAAAATGAGACGTTTTTCGGTGACATAATTTATTCTTAATATTATTTTAATATTAATTTAACTTATATTATTTAGTGATGATATATGGATACTTGAATCACTGATTTCAATCTTTGATGTAATCGTGCTTCAAAAAACTTACATACACAGCTGCTTGTTAGATGATTTTGATGAGGGAGGAACAGATGAGGTCGCGGTTGAAGAATGCACTGTAAGGCACAATGAAGGAGAGGATGAGCAATTTGTTGGGAAAAGGAAGGCAAGGAAGTACCAGTCTGCTTGGGAAATGACAAGAAGATAATATAACTTGCTGCTCAGTAAATGTAGTGCTCACTAGTGTGAACAACAAGACTCCAGGGCCTGCTGGAAGTTACTCATCAAATGTGACAAGCAGGGAAGATTAATTATAAGCAGCAGGGGCGGCTGTAGCGGCTGCAGGGCTAAATTCAATGATGGTCTCCATACCTTTGATACTGAGCTACACAAAAGAAGGTTGTCAGCCTTCGCAAAAACATTGGTTATGCTATCTCTATAATCTCTACTATCTCATGCCTAATAATAGAAGTATTATCAACAGCATCCGCAATATCACAAAACTCATTAGATTAATTTGACACGGCTGTGCCGGAGATGACAAGATAATAAATGAGATGCTGTGCACGGCAGCAGCAGCTGCTAGCCTCTGCTCCCTCTCAACTTTTCTTAGAGCTACTTCTTCCTCACACCTAGTGGCTGAGTCTGAGTATTTCAATGATGAACGATGACTCTTCCAAAAAACGAATTATTAGTGCCTTTCCCAACATACCATAGTGCATCTCCATGCATACATGACAACTGCTGAGGTAGCTGAGGTGTGTAAACAGGATCATCTATTGAGATGAGGGAAGATCCTAAGCACATCCACACATTACACACATACAACTCATCTGATAACAACTTCGTTGCTATCACGTCGGTAACTTTCCATTACGGCCTCTCTTTGATCTTTCTGTACTTTATTTTAAATCTCAACACTCGTCACGTCTTACACTAGGAGATGGATGTAGTGAGAATCCCTGCTGTCCTTTGTATAGTCCCTAAAATTAAGATATCACTAATGTCACATCATGTTCTAAATGAAACCCTCTTCTTTTTTAATGGCCTATGCAGATAAGGAACCACCTGCGCGACCACTCTGGAGACAAAGAGGTCATGGCCAGAGATGACAAGCACAAGGATGCACTAGACAAGGAGCTCCTGGAAGTCGAGAGCAATATCTCAACTTTTGGAATGGAGAAGATCACATCGCTGATTATTGTTCGCAGTATTGAAGAGTAACCTCAGTGTGTTGTAATTACTATTATTTTAATATTTAGATAAAGCATTTATTATACTGATCGGCATGTACGGCCAGTTTGTGCTGTACAGTCGTTTGATTCAAGACAACCTGCGTTTGTTTTTACCTCTGAATCAAAACTTATTGAAATCTTTCAACCCCTTCTGAAGCCTATCTGATTCAGGAAGTTCTGAATACAACGCATCTGAAAGTCGCTTGAAACACAGTCAGTTCAATGCAGCGCGTCTGAATCAATGCTTTGGGGTCCTGAATATAGCTTTGAATCAAGGGCTCGTTTCAAACGAGGTAAGCCTTGAATCAATAGGCTTTCAGGCCAAGGATAGTTACCGACGCATGCCCTCTTCATCTTCAGTTGATTCTGCAGTCTCTAAGCATCTTTCTCAGATGAGATGCCGGTAATTGGCGCTGTGCATGCTTGTGTTTCACATTTAAGACAACCTCCTCAATATGACGCACTGTGTACCTGGAAGTGAGAAGATACACAAATCAATCCTGCATAAGTCATCCCTCTCAGAACAGAGGGCACAAACCTGTTTTTCTTTAAAGAGGTTGGGCCCCTCAACATTCTTCCAGCTTTCTGGTGTCCCTCGCTCGTAATGCATTGTAATGTTGTGCAATAATAATAACAGCTCAATCTAGTTAGCATAGTTAGCAAGGCCTACAATATATTTTCTGATACATTTACCGGAAAGGCCATGGGGACTAAATATAGTTGTTTATCTCAAATAACTGGCATTTGATATGCTTCTCGGACAATTAGGGCAGTCCTTCCTCTCTGCTAGGAGGCATCGCTAATAAGAAGGCTGCACTCATATAAATCAAGTACATTAAAAAAAGAACTGTCTGTGAGCTCTTGTCAAATAATGTCTTCTGCCTATTCTGCCACCAAAACAGGAACCCCAACTCATTGAAGCTTTTTGTAGTCGGAGGACAAGCTACCTGCTTAGGAAACTTGATCATAACTTGCAAATACCATGCCCACAACGAAATTATGTTCAAAAGCCAAGTACTAAATGTTGTAGGGCACACTCCCGGTCTTCATCTTGAAAGAGACAACCTTCAAGGTTTCATAGGCGCGGCTAGAGTGGCCTTCATCTCTAAATTGCACGCAGCGCTCCTAAAGAGAGAGAAAGGCCAGCAAAAAGCATAATCCATTTATGCAGTGACTGATTTTTAAACCCTAAACCCTAAACTTGTATGAATAAAATTGCATACTGCGAACTGTAGTAGGAAGAATATAAATCATGTACACTGTTGCAGTGGTCACCTTGTCGCTTACACATTACTGTCCCATGAGCCTGCATCAAAGGTGAGGCACAAGAAGAAAATAAGGCAAGACTAGAAAGCATGCACATAGAAAACTACCTGCTGTTGTCCTTGACGCAGTTTAAGTATCTAGCTTCTAGAACAAAGATACTAGTACTTGCAGCATGTTATGGAAATGATGCATCATCACCTAATAAGTTACAGTCATTTTCCTGTTCATTCATCTAATGTAGTGTCTAGTTACCAGGAGTTTGTCTGGCCCATCTGAGGACTTGGCGTAAACAGCTATATCCACCTAGTACACAATATAGATAGGAGCATGTACAAGTTATGAAGCCAGACAGCAAAGAAACTGTGATGAGAAAGTAAAAAGCAAATGTAGAAATCAATCGCTTCGCAAATCTAGCGCTGCCTCAGTGTTGCCAATATCCATACCTCAACACTGGGCTTACTGACGCCAGGCTGGGTACTGTCTTTAATGCTGATAATCTGCAGCAGAAGTGGTTCCATAATGTTGTATTTTTCACTGAAGACCTTTCAAAAGTAAGTTTGGTATGTATGTGAGCAACGTTACCACACTAATGAACACTATTTCTTAACATACAGAGCCATCAGCAAGGTCTTCTTTCGTCTGGGGTAGTTGCTGTAAAGCGAATGATGACAATGTTAATGCAAAGTGAAGCTGTGTACTGACTCACCGTGCTTCGGACAAGGAGAGGTGTGTCAGGGGGAGTTGGTTCCTTGAAGCTGACCTACATGATTGCAAGGATAGGGGTCATCACAGTGCAAGTGCAAGGTAATACAATTCTACACTGTAGCAACAACTGTTTGTTTAGCACAGCAGCTCTACTGTAAGCTGATGAGATGTTTACGAAAAATTACTTAGTGCAACTGCTGCCTAGAGGCATGAGCTTTCTTCATTGCACAAAATGTTATGGTGTATTACTCAGGATGCAACATCAAAAAATCAGGCAACCTTTCTTGAAGGTCGTACTGCAATGCGTCTAGAAAAATACACAGGGTTTATTATGCGTATAGTAATATATTATATAGTAATTAATAGAAATTACTACACGCATTACTATTATGCATATAGTAATATTGTTGTTGTAGATTCATCATGAAATATATATATAATTTTAGAGGAAGTTAACTTACAAAAATGGAAGCTGTTAGGGTTAGAGGTGGCTTAGGTAGACAAGACTTGTCCATAAGTGCGATGGCTGCACTCCTGCAATGAAGTTAGATAATGCAATCTAACTTCAGGAAACCACTAGGAACAATTAGATAATGCAATCTTACTTCAGGAAACCACTAGGAACAATTAGATAATGCAATCTAACTTCAGGAAACCAGGAACAATTATGTTGTTTACAAGTTACGAGTACCAGCAGCAGGCACGCACTACTGCTTAGGCTTCTTGTAACATCTGGCCATAATTCCAATATAAGTATTCAAGTAATTCAAGAGGTTTGGATAATGATGATGAGGGCTTACCAATTGCCATGACAGTCAATTATTGTCGACACGATTCCACCATTCACAATCCCTGGGAAAGCACAATACTTGGAGGGTATGCTAAGGTGTGCCTCAAGTCCGTTCTTGATGCGTTTGCTGGATAGATGAAGGCCGTCTGGATGTGCCGGCCCTTCATTATAAGCAGGTTAATATCACATCATGATAGAATGAGTTAATGAAGGTTTCCCAGTATAATAGTTTTGCACACAACTCCAAGATTGTTTGGGGATGTCTGGGAGAATAACTTGGAAAGGAAAAATACCCACAGATTTTACCTCATCATCTAAAATGTACCACCCTTACCACAACCAAAGCACATGGAACCTGGGGTGTAAGCTTCCTGTACTGAGAGTTCGTTTATGGCTGGATCTAGGGGAAGTCCAGCATCTACAGCTGGGTGCAACGGAGAGTTGCATGGATTCTGCAATCAGAGGCAAGTATTTGTAATTATGTGACCGAGATATTCATATACACTCATTAGCCAACAGCAGGATCTGTACCAGCCTAGTACCCCTTGAGGCTAGATATTGCCAGGTAGCATGAGTACTCTCTTGACTTCTCTCATTATTAGAAAATTTATGAAATACGGAATGATAGTACGATGGATTGCGGAGGATCAGACAAGTTTGATTTAACTGTTTCACAGCTAACGCAAACATCGACTAAAATATGTAGTCTTGTTTCTATTTAGAAGAATAGCATAGGTACAAATTTATCGTAGATATTGAAGATATCACCTTACTCCACATCAGCTTTTTCCACACTTCTGTACCGTACCCACTTATTCATGTTACGCTTTGATGCAACCTTAGAGCTCGAGAACGCACAATGTTCCAAGTAGTACTTATTCTCATATTTATTAAAAGCTCAGTTTCTGTTACTCTCACAAACTTTACAATTGTTGCAACATGCAATCTCACTGCCTCCTTGAATTCAGCAGCATGCAGCTTAGTGCCTATTCAATCAACAATTCTCATACAGCCTCAGCAAGCGTATATCATACCATTCATTAATGTTGTTGCTTCCACTTTCCAAGGAGTAAAGTACACTGGCTTTACCGCACAGTTGACATCCTCTAACAGTGCTGGGACCAGCCAAAAGGTTTGAAAAATTCAAAATGGCATTTAGATGCAGTGTGATAAAGTCTTTTCCTGAGGCTTATGATTTTCTCTGAATACTTCACATGCAATTTCATATTTGGCATTTCGTCCTGTTTAGATTTTTTTCATGTTTGGGGCATGCGATTCAACATCCAGTGCTGCCTCTTGCTCCACCGACTACTACAACCTGGGTGGTAGCACTCCACCTTCCACCTCAACCTGCACAACTAACTGCTTTTTAACTGAGTGAGTTGGTGACTCATGACTATCATGACTCGTCTGTGGTCACAGCTGTAATGACAATCACAACACATGTATCCAACTATAATAGCTTTTGGACATAGATTTTCCACACATCTCTTCTTTATCTTCTCTATGCAGCACTGCTACTCCAACGGAAAATCCCTACTATGTGGCCAACGTCACAGCCAGTGCTTTGAATTTCACGTTTGGGGTTCCAACAACAGGAAACGTTGCTTCTTACATTGCTAGTGCATCAGCAATTGGTAGCCTGTCCAGCTTTGTTTTCTTCATGGGATCTCTTTCTTCACTGCCTCTTACTGCAACACTAGGCCTGCAAGGGGTTGTTACCACAGTGTCTATCCCTCCACCACCGCCAAACCCTCCGTCACCACCACCTCCTGTAGCGGCACCTCTACCCGGCAGTGGGGGAGGGAGCAGTGGAGGTTCTTTGTCCACAGGAGCCATTGTTGGGATTGCAGTGGGAGTTGGAGGTGGTGTGATCCTCCTGGCAATAGTGAGTTTTGTGTTTCTGAGAAGGCGTAAGCCCATTGTTTCAGAGCCAGCAGAGAAGGGACATCATGCTAGCCCACAAGAACAATACAGCTCCATATAGCCGACACTTGATTTGCTGCAAGATTCTTTGGACAGGTTCTCAACTTTTCTTTACCTTGTAAACTTCTTTTTGCCGGCGCTTTCTCTTAACTTAAGTGTTATATAGTGTGGAGGGTTTTCATCATGTCGTGCCTTGAACATCACAGCAACCCTAATTGCCATTACCGCTGTATAGTTGATCGATAGTGAAGTCAAATGAATGTAATTGATCAATATGAAAAATGCAATTTATTAGAATGATTGCCTGTGGAGCAATCATTGTTCTGGCTTTATTGCTTCATGATCTTATGATATCATGTGTATCTGATGATCCTGGCCTACTCAACTAAGCAGTAGTGCGTGCACTGAATCCCTCTTGTTAGAGTCCAGCTGCTAGTGGGCATAGTTTGAAGTTAAAACAACGACCCACTAGCAGGGGGCACTAAACTGATGCAATAACATGGAAGTCTAGACTGGTAGCACGGCCAAGAACGACTATGACTGCAGCTGCAGTTGTATCCTGCCTTTCATTCGGCGAACATGTTTTGGAAATTCATCTCCATGGCTCAATCTCCACAACCTCCAGAGTATTCATATCTTCAAAGCAGTAATGAAGCATTCAATCAGGTTAGACTTGCTCAAAACATACATATGAATACCTTCAATCTTGAAAGGAAGCGACCCTGTTATTACTCAATGCATACATTGACTTCGCCACTCTGTCTAATATGTAAAATATTGTTATGCTAATCACTGAAGACCTTACTGAAATCTCTGAACAAACAGATTTTGTTCTGCTCTGATTTCACATAACAAGTAGCTTGCCTGGGTCTCTGAAGAAAGCTGCGGGCCGTCCAGATTTGCTCATTGTATATTTGATACCTTCTGCCTCCAACTTGGCAATGAGAGGCCGTAAGCATTGTATGCCAGCACAAAAATGACGATCCCTACCCCCGTGCTGCATGAGCATGAGCAGCATGTACTGGATGAGCAGCATGTAGTGGGTAAGAGTTGCCATCGTGAGAAACGAATCGACTACTGCTAGCAGTGTCCCCTTGTGCAAGCAGGCATGCAGACAAGAGGTTTACCTCAGGACGTCCCTCTAAGGGGTCAGGGTTGGGAAGTTCCATTAAGTGGACCATTTCTGGACCTATCATGAGCCAAGCTCCTCGATAAGGTAGTTTGTCATGAGGACGATCAGGATTTACTGGCAGGCCTGCAAGATATTATATGTTATACACTTATATTCCGTTGAATAAACTTTTAAGCCTGAGAAAGCTTTTAAGGTAATGTAGTGGCAGATTCTCTTCAAAAGTTCAAACAGTGGACTTACCTAATATTCTTTGATAGAAATCCATGGATTCCTCTAGGTTCTTGCATATCACAGCAACGTGATGCACGCCAGTGAAGGAAATGGATGTTGTTTCTGAGCACCCCAAAAAAATTTATATCTTAGTTACAAGTCTGCAAAGGCTTTAGGACATACACATCTAAGCATCAGGTAAATCTGTTCCTCATTCTGTTGTTTTATCCTGAAATGGTGTAGGGCTGGTGATTTTCAAGCGGTTTCATGATGTGAGCAATTGGTGAGTTACCTTCAGCTGCCATGGACTTGCAACCAAAATTAGATCTACAGGAAGTGTGAACTCGAAGGTGTCTTATTCCTCTGCTTGCTGATCTTCCGTAGCCTCTTAATAACTGTTTATGTGAGATCATGCCTGTACTTGACAGTGTAATGAGAAGGTTCTGAACATGGCATTTCGCTCACAGGACCACACACTCAACGCTCCGAAAATCTTTTTCACAAGGGAGTATCTTGCTAGTACCTCAATATATTCATGTGAATATTGAGTACTCGCAAGATTACCAGTTTTTAAAATTATGTCGAAGAATGTAGGTCATATAGCTGGCCTACTGAAAGATTTCGTGAATTTAGCCTGTCGGAAGGATGTATTTTTTGCTACAGTGCGTGAGAATTGTAATACAAATGGATTTTGTGGGTTGCATAGCATATCAAAGTCATTTGTGACCTCTTCACGCCATCAGGCGGGAATCCCGCCAGGTCTTCTGATGAAGGTGATTTACTACATCCACTAACATATGCATGCAAAAACAGAGATTGTCGTATGATTTTGATAGGTTGTTAGCTTCAATGGGGCAGTGTGTCTTGTGACATTTCTCCTTATTAACTGCTTTGCAGGCTGAAACTCTTGCAGCCTCAAAGAGACCAGGCCAAGAAGTTCCCTTTAGACTGAAAGGTGCTCACTCAATTCATTCCAATTTAAAGCTCCAATTAAGATGAGCTCATGGCATAAAATTGCAATAACTGTAGATTTGTTCCGATGGAAATCTTCAATTGCTCCATCTCTGGGGAACTCCATTGAGTCTACATCAAATTCAGCTGGACAGGTACACTTCATTGGCTTGTTTCTGTACACTGTAAACAGGCTGCTCTGCTGGACAGGTCCACTGCATGGCCTTGTTTTTGTACACTGTAACCAGGCTGCTCTTCTGGACAGGCCAACTGCATTGCCTTGTTTTTGTACACTGTAATCAGGCTGCTCTTCTGGACAGACCAACTGCATTGCCTTGTTTTTGTACACTGTAACCAGGCTGCTCTTCTGGACAGGCCAACTGCATTGCCTTGTTTTTTACACTGTAATAAGGCTGCTCTTCTGAACAGGTCCACTGCATTGCCTTGTTTCTGTACACTGTAACCAGGCTGCTCTTCTGGACAGGCCAACTGCATTGCCTTGTTTTTTACACTGTAATAAGGCTGGTATGCTGGAAGTCACAAAGCTGTTGCTAAAGATAGCCTCCTTACTATATGCAGATCCTGACATCAGCTCTGGGAAGCGTAGCATTCACGAGGGAACTGAGCACAGGAGCTAAGCAGCAGCTGGCATGGTGGCTAGGGGGCACAGCAGCCTGGGTGTATAGCATGGTGGTCCTTGGAGGAGTGACAAGGCTCACTAGATCTGGGTTATCAATGACAGAGTGGAAGTTTACAGGTAAAATATATCGTATATGGTAAGTAGTGGGATTAGGGTTTAAATACAGATGCTTGCAAGTGCTACAAAGTGGTGTTAGTGAATGATACGGGTATGCAAGTACTTTGTAGAACAAGATCGTCTTTGAGTTAAAGGACATTCTCCATCAGAAGGTGCTGTTGCGAGCTGTATAATAGGATGAGAGTGTGTTAGCCTTCAAGAGAGGTCCCCATCTTTCTATACAATATTTCATGCAGATGCGTACACTAACTAGCATTGGTCGTGGCCAGTTGTATACATCATGGTGAGTTGAGCCTTTCCTGGGTTGTGATTGTTTCAGGTGAACGGCCTCCGCTGACTGCTGAGGACTGGAGGTTGCAGTTTGATCTCTATATGGCCTCTCCTGAGTTCAAGAGACTGCATTCAAAAATGACTATGGAGGAATTCAAATTCATCTTCTGGATGGAGTATGCCCACAGGCAAGCCTCATGCGCTATTCCAACATTATTTAAACTATGCCTAGTCAGGGAGTTGAGTATGGTATTAGCTAAGGTATGCTGGATTTGAGTCTTTAATTCATAGGACTGGAAGGTCATGATATGTGAATGACTTAAAGAGTCATGATCACTCATAAGTTCAGGATCCCAAGTTTAGGGTTTAAGTTTCTCCTCATAGTCAGGGAGATAGATCTTCAACACCACATTGACAAGAGAACATTTATATTTTAATTCGATTTATAATATCAGGGGATAGCGCATCTGCTATTTCTCTTTTTGAGAATGGAAGTCATGCTCTTCTCCACGCACAGTGCATTCATTCAGGATCCTGATTTGTTTTGTTGTAGGATGTGGGGGCGTGTGCTGGGCCTTGCTTTCTTGCTACCAGGCTCGTACTTCCTTGCCAGAGGTTTCATAAACCCTTCCTTGGGTAAGCGCCTGGGCCTTCTGTTTCTTATGGGCGGGACTCAGGGCCTCGTGGGGTGGTGGATGGTCAGAAGCGGCTTGCAAGTAAGGATTGTTTCCTCACCTACCATAGCAATTAGGATAGTGTATACTGTTACATTTGAAAGTTGATGAACTGATCTTTCACGCCTTATGGTCCATATGATGCTATGTGACAGTATCTGTTTGGGGAGCCCACAGGAATTTGAACGCCTCTTCATAAGCTGGTCATCCTCATTGAAACTGCATCAGTTTCGTGCGTTTTGGCTTCACTCTTTTTTGTCCTCTGTGCCTGGAACCTCGCACTGCTAGGAACCTGACAAGCAGTGGGAGACACCGAGAGTGAGCCCTTACCGACTGGCTGCTCATCTGGTATCTGCCTTCACCATCTACTCCGGGCTCGTGTGGACCACGCTGGACATTGTGTACCCTAAACCCCTGCTAGCAGCAGCAGATGCAACGACTCAACTGGCTGCCAAGTCTGTGAGGTCAAAACTCCTACCTCTGGCTGCACTAGTTGCTGTCACCGCCTCCTCTGGTGCTTTTGTAGCAGGTAATACTAATGTCTCATAGCTGCTACGTAGCTGCCTCTCTGCACCCAGAGTCAAATGGTATCTAGCACTTACACCTATCTGTGTCGATGATCGACCACCTTGAGATACATGTTGATTAAGGCCTTCGTCATATTATATGCTACCTGATACGTAAAACAGTGAATGTCACAGGATTGCATTAATGGCTTTAGCGCTGTAATAAGTTTTTCTCACATATGTAACACTTCATTCCAGATAAGATGAAATTTGAACTCCTACCGTTCTCTCCTGGTTGTAGGATTAGATGCGGGCAGGGCGTACAATACATTTCCCCTCATGAGTGGTCGATGGGTTCCAGAGGAGTACTGGGACACGTCCTTGACCACTTTCAGGAACTTCTTTGAGAACACGGCTGCTGTGCAGTTTCATCATCGGGTCCTGGCCACACTCACTGCCACCTCTGTGGCTGTGCTCTGGCATGTTGTGCGATCTTCTGCTGTACCCCACAGAGTGAAGCTATGTATGGACGTGGTATTGGGTGTCACTGCTGTCCAGGTACTGATCATATTCCCTGCACCTCGGAACTGTTTAACTTTCTCACTCTCCCAGCCAAAAATAGCAGTATTAAATAACTTCTGAATCTTTTTAATACTTTTTCTCTGGCAGTTCACACTGGGAATCTGGACGCTGCTTTCGTACGTTCCAGTACATTTGGGGAGTGCTCACCAAGCCAATGCCTTGAATTTATTCACTGCCATGCTAGTTACACTTCATGCACTAAGACCAGCTGAGATGGGCCCAATCAGTTTAGCTCTTGCACGTTATGGAACACCAGCGGCTGCACTTGCAGTTCTAGGTGTTGGCCTTGCAGTTACGACAAACTATTGATTTTTATTTTAAAAACGCAGGATTTGTAATGTTAAGAAGTCAGCTCTTGAGATACTACATCACCGTTTGTACGGCTTTTCAAAACATCAGCTGTTGGAAATTTCAGAAATTTGCTCAACAGGGTTAGATATTGTCAGAATGAGCGAAATGGACATTGAATGTCCAATGGCTAGCAAACGGCTGATGATAAGAGAAATGGTGATGGAAAACTTTAAATCTTACGCCGGTGTTCAGCGTGTTGGACCCTTTCACAAAGTAAATCAGATTTGCGATTACAATATCCTTAATTGCT
Source organism: Chlamydomonas eustigma (assembly GCA_002335675.1). Classification (NCBI taxonomy): domain Eukaryota; kingdom Viridiplantae; phylum Chlorophyta; class Chlorophyceae; order Chlamydomonadales; family Chlamydomonadaceae; genus Chlamydomonas; species Chlamydomonas eustigma. The sequence goes on along the minus strand of BEGY01000046.1, from coordinate 417,560 downwards.
GAACTCTAATTACTGCGATTCTTTTTGGCACATAGTCTTTCTCTGCGGTGGTTGGCCCGAATGGCAGTGGAAAGTCAAATGTAATAGATGCCATGCTCTTTGTTTTTGGCAGAAGAGCCAAGCAGGTGCAGCTGAAATCCATTCGTTGTTTTCTTTTGTTAAGACAGTTATGAAGAAAATGCCTTTCTTCTCAATGCAGCTGAGGTTCAACAAGATTTCAGAATTGATTCACAACTCCTCTAATCATCGCAACTGTGAAACTGCCAGAGTTACTGTTCATTTTCAAGAGATAATTGACATGGTGCGAGGAAGTTTATATAGCATGTCTTGGAAAAATAATTTTGAATCACCAACTCCTATTTTGACCATGTTCAGGAGGGACAGGAGTTCACAGTAGTACCTGATTCTCAATTCAGTGTCTCTCGTACTGCCCACCGGACGAACCAGTCAGATTACTACATCAATGACCGTAAAGTCTCTACCAAGGATGTGAATGAGAAGCTTAAAGGACTTGGAATTGACTTGGACAACAACCGCTTCCTAATCCTGCAGGTACACATTTAATCTACTACTACGTCTAATAAACGCTCAATACGCATGCATCATACCACTTCATGCACACTCCGGATAATCAGTTGTTCAAAGCAGTTCCATTACTGCTCATTTAGGGGGAGGTGGAGCAAATCTCTATGATGAGACCCAAGGCTGAGGATAAGAATGACACAGGCCTCCTTGAGTACCTAGAGGACATCATAGGGACGCACAAATATGTTGAACATATTGAGGAAGGAGGGAAGAAGTGAGGCTGTACCATAAGAGGGCCTCAAAATTTGACCTTGAAGAACATTTGTTGTTCAATCAATAGATTCCTTACTCCCTACTTTTTCACAACAGGATGCAAGAATTGCATGAGAAAAGGCAGGGTATGATTCAGCGGTTGAAAGTAGTTGAGAAAGAGAGGGAAGGTTTAGAGGGCAAGAAACAAGAGGCTGAAGACTTTTTACAGAAACAAGCTATGATGCTCACTCATAAGGCCAGCGCAGCCAGGATTAATCTGAGCAAGTATGAGGTATGCCTGAATTCAAGGGGCTTAGGTACTGTAATATAAGACAAATTATTTTTCTATTGTGATAAAAGATCATTAAGTTAATATACTCATTTTTTAATATAGGTGGTGATAGATGATGCATCCAGGAAGAAGGGAGAGCTCGAGTTGAAATTAGCTTATGAGCGTGATAAGCATCAGAATTTTGACAGAGATGCCAAGAAGCTGGAGGACAAGTTTCAGATTGCAGACAAGGAGCATCAGGTATCAGCATCATCAGAATACACTATACACTCCTACTTGATCCTGCTATGTTTGAAGACCTGAGGCAGTTATGCTGATGCTGTTGCACTTGGGATGAAGCACATGACTTCATAATGTGGAGGTATCTAGATGTCATTACCCAAATATCATCTCTCTACACGGGTACTTTTTAGGCACCTGTGTTCCTCAAATAAATGTCTTCAGTGAAAATATGCATAAATGATGAGAACTGCTGTGAAGAGTGGATGTGAACACACATTGAAGTCATGCAGTAGTTCATGGCCGTTCATACCATTTACTCCCATGATCCCTTTTACTCTTACCCATCAATTAGGCCCTGATGGCCGTTCATACCATTTACTCCCATGATCCCTTTTACTCTTACCCATCATAGGCCCTGATCAAAGCTCTGCAAGAAGCTCAAAAGGCGTTTGCTAAGTTTGAGATCCAGGATGCCAAGCTCACTACTGATCTGACGCATGTGAAGCAGAAGTTGAGGAAGACTGAGTCAAAAATAGAGAGCGACGCTGGAAACATGAAGGTGGGACAGTGTTACTTACAGGTTTGAGATATGTAGTTGATGCATGTGAACTCCCAACTGCATGCTTAACCCTAAACCTGAATACATTCCTAAGAATGTTCGTTGTATCTAGGGAAATCTCAGGATTTATTAATCTGTGAGGAAACCCTCCGTGTGCAAGACAACTTTAAGGAAATCATTTTTTGAGGATCTTCTTTTAAGCTCTTAGCATAGGGCTGCGAGAGAGACATTTATGCCTTCAAATAAGTCAGGCTCAAAATCACCCCCCTTAAGTCTGTCTTACCTCCTTTAATTTCTCAAACGAGCAGAAGCTAGAGGAGGAGGTGATGTTCTTGGAGGAGGAGATCCCCAGATGCCGTGCAAAAGCAGATCAACTGACTGAGGAGCTAGGGAAGCAGGAGTCAGTGCTAGAGGGCATGCTGCTTGCCATCAAGGGGGAAGTAGAGGGCTATCACCAGCAGATGAGTCAGATAAGGATGGATCTTGCACCATGGGAGAAACGCATTGGGGAGTGCAGTGCACGCATTGGGATTTCAACAACTGAGCGGGACGCACTGGCTAGGCGTGCAGAGGATGCTAAGCGGCGGCTGGAGGGTGCGCTCAAGGGCCTAGCAGCAGCTCAGCTAAGCGAAGCAGCCAAAAGAAGGCAGATTCAAGAGCTTGAGGCAGCAGCTTCTAGATGCAGGTAGGAGGTCACATGATCAATTTATGCATAGATCGGCCTCAGGTTACAGATGGTGTGTTTGCTGGTAAAATGCTGCCCTCAATTTTGCCCCTATGTTTGAATAGTCATGAGTTATTTCTGTGGGCTCTGATTGCTATCATCTGTGGGTGTTCCAGAATCCAGATTGATCAGCACCGTGAGGAGTTGAGGACTCACAGGGCTGATGAGAAGACGTTGGAGGTGCAGGCTGCCCTCATACGCGACAAGGTGTCCACTTTGAGGAGTTATGTGAGCAGCACTCAGCAGCAGGGTGGCCTGGTAGCTGCACTGATGACAGCAAAGAGCAGAGGAGAGGTGACAGGGGTATATGGTAGACTTGGTAGGTCACAGAGGTGTACGGTAGACTTGGTAGGTCACAGGGGTGTACGGTAGACTTGGTAGGTCACAGGGGTGTATGGTAGACTTGGTATGTGCACATCCTTTAACTAAATCATGGCAGAAAGAAGGCATGTGAGATGTGATTCACCAGATCATGGTACATTGAGTTGGATAGTGCCTTGCATGTTCCAAGCTCTTGGATTCAAGGTTTTTGCCAAGTACAGCACTTGAGGGTTCAGAAAAAGTGTGTACTGTTTGAGGAGTCATGTAATATCGTACGTTCTGCTGTCCTTACTGAGATGTCTGTATGCTCTGTCTGGTTGTATTGGCAGGTGACCTTGGGGCCATTGACAAGCAGTACGATGTGGCAGTGTCTACTGCAGTAGGAGCCCTGGACTACATCGTTGTGGAGACAGCCAGCGACGCCCAGAAATGTGTGGAATACCTTAGACGCAGCCAGCTGGGTGTGGCCACTTTTCTGATATTAGAGAAGCAGCGGCACCTGGCAGCAGCAGCTGAGGAGAAGATGAGGACGCCGGAAGGTGAGAGCAGGCAGTGTGTGTTTTGGGGCGGGGAGCCTGCAGAGGGTGTGTAAACAGGTACCATTCCAGACTCAGTTGCCACAAGTCTCCTATCCTGTCTTTTTTATTCTGACCTATCTCAATGACTGTACAGAGGCACCTAGGTTGTATGACTTGGTGAAAGTCAAGGACCAAGCACTCAGGCCTGCGTTTGTTTTCGCAATGGGCAACACCTTGGTAGCATCTGACCTGGATCAAGCCCTACGCTTGGCATATAGCAAAGACTCAAGATTTAAGCGGGTTGTGACTCTGCAGGTGATCTTTACATCCAATGTATTTTTATCATTATGAACAGGCACAAAGAGAAATACATTCCGATATGTTTCCGATCTGTACTCCCTGTTGGGGACCATGTGGTCATCTTCAGCTGTTGTGGATCATGTGGTCATCTTCCCTGTTGTGGACCATGTGGTCATCTTCAGCTGTTATGGATTCATCTCAGAGCTCTTTCTAATGTCCGCAGGGTCAGCTCATCTCGGAGTCAGGCACCATGTCTGGTGGTGGTGGCAGGCCCTCAAGGGGCCGCATGGCACTTGGCAGCTCTGCACCCAAGGGAGGTAATGTGGATGCAAAGGCTGCCCAGGCTGAACTGAAGCAGGCTGAAGAAGAGCTGCAAAGTGTCACCCAGGTAAGCAGGATGCAAAGAAGTACCAATCAAATGCAAAGAAGTACCAATCAAATATAGGAAAAGCGTGTATCAAGTGCATTCCCAAAACTTTAGCAACCCCAAAAACAATGTGTTCAGAAATTAACAAATACACGGACATAAGGTGAGTCGTCTGGTAGACAATTGCATCTTTCTTTCTCCAGCGGATGCTTAGAGGAAACATATGGTTCATCATGTTATCCTGTTTACATTTAAAACATGCCTCGGACCTCTAGGGCTTTATTGGCCCCTAAAAGCGACGCTTGTGAACAAACATGCAGGCGCTGAAATCCACCCGAGACAAGACAATAGCTTGTGAGCAGGCCCTGAAGGCAGCTGAAAGGCAGCTAGGGGAGTTGGAGTCCTCAGTGCCTAGAGCTAGGATGGAAGTAGAGGCGGAAGAAGCAAAGGCCCATGACATTCAGACGAGGCTGGAGGGATTGAAGGCTGCAACTGAGGTGACAGCATTGCTTCTGTTTCCAACCCATGCTGAGACAGCTACTTCATGCGGAAGCAGCTTCATTTTTCTGGTCTTATTCGAATGTGCAGGTAGATGCTGAGGATATGAAGCAGATATCTGCCCTAGAGCAGCAGATTAAGGAGGAAGAGGCGTCCCTGGCTCAGCTCAACAGCCAAAGTGCGGGACTTCGGAGTAAAATCAGTGCACTGCAGCAACAAATTGATGGTGCAGGTGAGCTGAAGATGAGCCTGTTAGAATATAGTATTAAGGTGTGGAGATGTTGAGGTATGCAACAATGTGGATTGGCTGGGTAGTGTGTTGATGCAGTCAGATCATGATGAAGTTCGATACTTCATACTTTACAGTCTCTTATTCTAGTTGCAGTGTTCAGTTGAGACTTCCAACACATGAACAGGGAGGCCCTTTTACATATCTTCAATTTACAAGCACATCAGATTATTTCATTTTTCCTGAGACATTGTGACCTACCTGAAGATCGCTCGCATTGCCCTTCCTCATATTAGGGGGTGACAAGCTGAAGAAACAAAAAGCTTTGTCCGTGAAGCTGCAGAAAGACATAAGTGATGCGGAGTCTGATTACACGCGGAAGGGTGTGCAAGTGAAGGCAAATGCTAAGTCCCTATACAAGCTGCGCAAAGAGAATGTGAAAGATGGTGAGCAAGTTTTGATCCAACAGTCATGAATTATACGCTAGCTTCCCTTCAGATCCATGTGAACTTTGACGCATTTGATGTACGCACACACCATTTGATGTCAGCTTATTGTCACTGAAATTCCCCAACTTGTTTCAAATCCCCTGCTTGTTTCAAATCCCCTGCTTGTTTCAAATCCCCTGCTTGTTCCAAAATTTCCTGCTTGTTTCAAATCCCCTGCTTGTTTCAATTCCCCAACATGTTTCAAATCCCCTGCTTGTTTCAAATTCCCCTGCTTGTTCCAAAATTTCCTGCTTGTTTCAAATCCCCTACTTGTTTCAATTCCCCAACTTGTTTCAAATCCCCTGCTTGTTTCAAATTCCCCTGCTTGTTCCAATATTTCCTGCAGTTGCATTAAAGGCTGAGCTAGAGGTAGAGATAGTCAAGATTGGGGACAGCAAGAAGGCCCTCGAAATGGAGGCTGAGGTGGCTTTCCTGCAGCGTGCTGAGAGGGAGCAAGCTGTAGAGGATAATAAGACTGCTTTGGAGGCTGTCAAAGGAGAGGTGAGGATTGAGGTGCAGGGGCGATGGTTTGTCAAAGGAGAGGTGCCAGCATGTCCTTAGATATAATATGAGGTGCCCACATGTCCTTAGATATAATATGAGGTGCCAGCATGTCCTTAGATATAATATGAGGTGCCAGCATGTCCTTAGTAGATATAATATGAGGTGCCAGCATGTCCTTAGATATAATATGAGGTGCAGGAGAACTGGGAGGCATGAGAGTGACATGCTGGCACCTCATATTATATCTAAGGACATGCTGGCACCTCATATTATATCTAAGGACATGCTGGCACCTCATATTATATCTAAGGACATGCTGGCACCTCATATTATATCTACTAAGGACATGCTGACACCTCATATTATATCTAAGGACATGCTGGCACCTCATATTATATCTAAGGACAGGCTGGCACCTCATATTATATCTAAGGACATGTGGGCACCTCATATTATATCTAAGGACATGCTGGCACCTCATATTATATCTAAGGTCATGTGGGCACCTCATATTATATCTAAGGACATGCTGGCACCTCATATTATATCTAAGGACATGCTGGCACCTCATATTATATCTAAGGACATGCTGGCACCTCATATTATATCTAAGGACATGTGGGCAACTCAAGTAATATTTAGTAATTCACAAGCACAGAGTAGTAATGCTTGCAAGCATTACAAATTATGGAACAATTGCAAGCACAGGTTCTGTGTGCTGACCATTATATTATATATACTTCGTTTATGTACGAAGTGCACAACAGCATCTTTCACACAAGCATGCTGTGCACCTCCTAATGTCTCTGTTTCTAATCTGATCTGTACTTGTTTCTTTGCATGCAGAGGGATCGCTTTCAGCGGGACTTTGGTATTGTTCGGCAGACTCAGCTAAACATTGAGACAAAGCTAGAGGATCTGGCTTCGTTCCTTAAGGAGCAGTCGCTGCATATGAGGAAGGTAGAAGCCGAGTATGAAAGCCTGGTGGCTAGGCTGTGCAAAGATTTTGGTCAGGAGCAGGAGACAATGCCCAAGGAGGGGGACTTACAGGGACAGAGTGCAGATGACCACATCTTTAAGGTAAGGCACAGCTAAATATGTGAAGGAGACGCTTTGCTGCTGTTGTTTCTCTTTCAGGCCACTTTCATGTGCTTGATTGTTTGCACCTCTCTGAATATTTGATAAGTTGTGAGAGCTAAGATCTGCAACTTATAGCATCTCTGGTTTTAAGGGAGAATTCTACTGGAAGCTGAGCTTTTAGGGTTTAAGGTTTTAGGTGCATATCACTTATCAGGGTTTAGGGTTTTAGGTGCATATCACTTATCAGGGTTTAGGGTTTTAGGTGCATATCACTTATCAGGGTCTGTTTGCAATTATGTTTTGCAGGCTGGCATGTTGGAGTCCGAGCTGCAGAAGATGAATCCAGACATGGAGGCAATAGAGGCTTACCGCCTGAAAGATGCAGATTACAACAGCAGAATGATAGAGTTGGAAGTGGTAACAGCAGAAAGAGAAGTGGTGAGATCTAAAAATCCCAGTTGTCATGCACTGTTTGTAGGTCAGTGACATGTTGGTTCTCACTTGTCGTGTGACCTTGCAGCTTTAGCTTATGGAGAAGTTACCAGCAGAGTTTAGATTAGGAATAAGTTTGTGTACAGGCAAACTGGCTTCAATATAGTGCAACATAGTGAGACTTACCGACATAATTCATACATCCCGTATGTTCAACAACCAAGACAGTGATGCAGGTTCTGTGGCGCTGTGGTTTTTAGTGCTTAGGCTGAACATGTATGATAGACCAATCAGGGATTGTGAGCTTTAAATGCGTGCCGCATGGTGAACCCCTAATGCAGGTACGACGAGAAACTGAGGGCATGCGGAAACGCCGTCTTGATGAGTTCATGGCTGCGTTCAATACTATCAGTATGAAGCTGAAGGAGATGTACCAAATGATCACACTAGGAGGGGATGCTGAGCTTGAGTTGGTGGATTCCTTGGATCCTTTCTCTGAGGTATGGGAAGGTGTACCGCTTGCATGACTCACAATAGATGGAGCATCATGCTCTAGACTTATTCTTATGAGGCAAGTAGTGGCATAGTGAAGTATTTTGTGTACAGCAATCTTTTTACAACTTGCTGGATGCACAACAGTAAACTTCACATGGGTGAGTCGCAGGGTATCGTCTTCAGCGTCAGGCCCCCTCGTAAGAGTTGGAAGAACATCTCAAACTTGAGTGGTGGAGAGAAGACACTGAGCTCTTTGTCCCTTGTGTTTGCACTGCATCACTTCAAACCCACTCCGTTGTATGTCATGGACGAGATTGATGCTGCTCTAGGTGAGACACATCAAGGAGTGTTCGTGCAACATGCTCACCATGCTTACAATTGGGACCTGTTTATTTCGGTGTCCTTGTATTCAACATCAACATTGTGCTGTACAGATTTCAAAAATGTCTCCATCGTTGGTCACTACATCAAAGACCGCACTCAGAACGCACAGTTTGTGATCATCAGCCTCCGTAACAACATGTTTGAGCTGGCAGACCGATTAGTGGGGATCTACAAGACGGACAATTCAACGAAGACAGTCACCATCAATCCAGCTGAGTTCACTGTTGGGACTCAGGATTGTGAGAAAGATACTGCCGCAAAGGATCAAGAACACAAACACTCTGAACTTGCTGCTGCAGGCCAAGCAGTGACTGTTACATGATGTACTGGAAGAACAGACACAAGATATGATGGATCGCACCTTGGTAATGTATATCATATCCTTGGCTACTGAACTCCCATATAGTCAAAGGTAGTGCCAGTATTGTCAAGGTGCAGAGAAACCACCAAAATTGCTCAGGGAAAATCAAATATTAACCAACCCTAAACCCTAAACAACCAAATTTCAAAACAGACTTGCATATTAGGAATGTGGGCATAATCATCAAGCCAAGAGATTGTGGATATCTGTGCTAACTCAGAACCAAACTTTAGAGGAAGGGTCGCAAGTTCTCACCAAACGAAACACACGCCGTAGTGGCCAAACCATAAATTATAAAATTATGAAATATGTCAAGTAGACGGTTGCATAACAAGCATCCGCGTATGAAGATACGTAAATTACTCCTAGGCTATCATAACATCTCGTGGAATCAGGTAAATATAATCATTGATACTCTTCTTATTAATTCAGTTAATCTATGTGGACAGACACTGTCAGACTGACTTAAAGACAGTGATTTCCACACAAAGGTGAAGGCGAATGTAGAGGTAATTGCACTCATTCAGGAGTCCACGGTAATCAGTCCATATCATTAGTCATTACATTGAATTATCCACTTGTGCAGCTTAGTCATTTGTTTTTCATACAATAATTAAGTGCGTCTTCTTTACCTAATGTTATCTACTTCAATCCTCTATTCGTAAATACCAGCACTTGATTTGGCTACCAACTTACCTGAAATCTCCTTTCTTTAGCCACCCTCTGCTCTGTTCTGCACAATTCCTCTCATTTTCTGTCCTGCCCTACTGCTCAAGTATCCAGCGCACTTCCTGAAAGTCTTGAATTTCCACCTATTAGCTTGTTTTGAGTCGTGAAACTCTCCTTCTAATTCACCTGCCCATGCGTTTCACGCACTAAGATGTACTATGAAGTTGAAAAAATGCAGGCGTTGGTATGTTTCAAACCAGTTTGATTTTGTCCCCAGCCAGGCATCTGTTTAGTGATAGATAGGACTGATTTATGTTGTTCTAAATTACTCAGCTGCGCCTTAGAAAACTCGAAATCCATCGACGTCCTCCATCCATCCATGCCATGACTTGACATGTCCTCAGCATTCCATTATGTCATGACTTGTTCCCAGCCTGCCGGCTGTATGGGCGGCCTAAGCCTTACAATCCCAGCATGAGTGTGATCCATTCAGCTTTTGAATAGGTATAGCCATTTAAGAGGAAAACCATGTAAGCTTGAGGTGGAGCTATATTTGGGGAAGTTGGCGTCTGCAACAACATAAAGGTGAGGTTGAAAGAGCAGCAGAATGTCACAACTCTGATCACTCAGCATGTACTAATCATCTGCATGGAAAATCCTTCCTGTCATGTCACGACAAATATTTGCATGGTGTCTCCAAATGAGGAGGGAAAAGTTCACTACCTTAGACTACAACTCAAGGTAGGCATGACGTCTCATCATGCTTGTATAGCTCTAAAACTGTTTTTTTCTTAACTTTTGAGGACTTATCTCAATGCACATTGCTCTTAGACGCACTGTCCTGTAGAGGGAAACTTTCTGTAGAGAGAGTGGGATATCAGGATAAATTGCATCTGTTAATTAATAACATATGTAGAGCCTGAATATTCAAGGTATACAAGAGACGGCCATGGAGACTCAAAGGATAAAACAGTACCAGAGTCTAAAAAAGATTCAAGAAATTTCACATGTAAGTGAATTCCAAATATTACCTGCACATTAGGAGTTATCAAACCAGTAAACTTGACTACAGTGAATTGCTCTCCGTAACGACCAACAATCTGAGAGAAGATGCCCTAAATGATGCCTTATTTTGGAAATCATACCAGAAGGGAGGGTAGAAGATCTCCTGACGGTACTCAGCTTTCACCGGCGCAGGAGAGTTCGTCATGTTGGTGCTAACTTGTGCACATTTAGCACAGTGATCCCAGCCCGCCACCAAGATAGCATATTACATCTTCCATGCACAGTGATCATATGCGGTATTACATCTCCCAGGCGCAGCTTATTAATGACATTTTCTTTATGTAAGCATATTGTGAGGACAGACTCATCATTGTTGTTTGTTGACTAACACGTTTTTTGAGCAAGCAATTCCAACTTATGTAGAATAATCGAACCAAAAATTAGGTCCGCCACTTACATTGCTGCGATAGGTAGCTGATTTTCTTAAACATGATTGTTCAGAAATTTCTGAGTAGCCTTTGCTAAGGTCAAAATAAGCATGTGACAGACTTTGATGTGGGGGGAGATGGCTATGCAGTTCCTCCACCTACTCCACCACTTGCACCACCTCCTCAGCAGTTGCAACAGCAGGAGCCTGGTGTGCAGGAGCAAACAGAGGTGCCACAGCCTGAAGGAGCAACACCAACACCAGCTACAGCCTGAAGGAGCAACACCAACACCAGCTACAGCCTGAAGGAGCAACACCAACACCAGCTACAGCCTGAAGGAGCAACACCAACACCAGCTACAGCCTGAAGGAGCAACACCAACACCAGCTACAGCCTTAAGGAGCAACACCAACACCAGCTACAGCTCCCAGAATAAGTGGCAGGTCAAATAAGGGACAGCCCCCAGAGAGGTATGTTGCAATGAAGGCCAAGACAATGTAGACAATGCAGCGTATTGTCATGCACTCACGAGGACTACATGGAGGGATGTCCTCCTCCACCCTCAATAGTAAGCCAATTTCAGGGCAGCTAGGGCAGCAATGGTCGAGGAGACTAACTCCATTTTTGAAATGGGAGTCCTTGAGCTAGTCACTAATTAAAGCAAGAAGCCCATCCCAACTATAATGGTAGCAGTGTATGATGTGAAGGTGAAAGATAATGGTGGCTTTGACAGATACAAGGCCAGGATTGTAGTAATTGTAGTAAAGGGCTATGCACAACGTGCTGGGATAAACTTTGATGACACATGGGCCCCAGTCAGCAAGCTGGAGTCAGTTAGAAGTTTCATAGCAACAGCTGCCACTAGGAAATGGACAGTCCACAAGGTGGATGTGAAGACAATAACTTTCTTAAATAATGCTGAGCTGACAAAAGAGATTAAAGAGATCTACATCAGGCTCCCTGAGGAGGTAGATGGTGGAACCCAAGTGTATAGACTGCTCAGAAAAGCACTATATGGACTCAAGCAATCATCATGATGAAGAACATGCTCGTATGAGAAGCTGAGGGATATGATGACAAGTTTTGGCTGGACAGTATCAGATGCAGACCCTGCTTTCTTCTGGAGGGAGACAGCCGCATCATCAGCTAGGCATGAAGGTGTGTGTTGTCATGTGGATGGCATGATGATTGGAACCACTGTGATGCTTGCTAATGTGTTAGAGCTGAAGTAGCAACTAGGCAGCATGGTAGAGATCAAGGACTTGGGAGTTGCCAGCTACTACCGCCCGGCAATGGAGGTGCAACAAAGGAGTGGCAAACTCCTACTCACTCAACAAAAGTACATCTAGCAGAGATCCTAGACAGATTCGAGGTTCCTCAATTACCTCAATTTGAGAAGAAATATTATACCCCCATGGATACCAGCAGACAGCTCTCAGCAGACGAAGATGGGGACCTACTAGATGATCAAAACACAGCCAAGTACAGAGAAATAATGACTGGCTGTCTCATGTATGTATGCCGTGGTACCAGACCGCCAGACATAGCATACTCAGTGGGTGTGCTTGTAGTGCTTGTAAGGTACATGAAGCAACCTAGGAACCTGCTGTATCTCAAGGCTACTGCCATGGACATCTGAAGTACTTAGCAACTACTAAGTTGATGGGCATTGAGTATTGTGGTCAGAGGGATACCTTTGTGGGTTACTCTAACAGTGATCTAGGTGGTTGTAGGGATGACTCACGTTCCACCAATGGATTTGCATTCATGTTGAATGGGGGAGCAATGTCCTGGAGGAGAAGACTGCAGCCCACCATTGCAGACTCATCATGTGTTCACTCTGCTGCTTCAAAGCAGCGGTAGCAGCGGAGTCGTTCATGGCTGCAGCTGTAGCCATCAAGGAAGCTCATCTGTGGCTCAAGAAGCTATTTCCTAATCTGGGTGTGATAGATGAGGATGAAGCTGTGAAGATCATGTGTGATTATAATGAAAGCGCAGAGGCTGTGCTGAGGTCTCCGCCCAGGATCATTGAGGTCTCCAAGCACATTAGTAGGCAATGGAATTTTGCAAAGGAGAGTGTAGCTCTCAATGCTGTTAAGATTGAGTATGTTATCACTGCTAAGCAGGTAGCAGATATCTTCACCAAACCTCTAGAGCGTCAGAAGTTTGAAGCAGGCAGGCTAGCATAGCTAGCACTAGTAGCACTAGGTGTTAAGGCTCGGCCAGTTTGACTTTGTTTTTGTGCTTTCTCTCTTGTCTTACTTATTTATGGCAAGTCTCATTATGAAGAGCATGCTCAAGTAATTTATCAAGTCCTCACTATTCTAAAACAACAAGACACTATTGTGTTACACATTGTAGGGACTCTAGTGTTTCGGCTATTAGTTTTCAAGTTGTGCTTTCTTTTTACCCATTTACAAGGACGGTTAAGGCATGAGGCCTCATTGCCGGGGGAGTGTTACATTTATGGCAGTAAGGCTCTATGCCTGTTCTTTTGTACTGTCACCAGGGTTTTAGGGTTTACCCCTTCGAAGGTCGTTTTTTTTAGTTTCCTGTAGCGTATCCGCGTCTTAAGCAAGCTAAGACTACTGTCATTGCTACAGGTTCGTTCTCTTTAGTTGCTCCGTTTTTCCCTGTTTTGTTATCTCTGCATGTTAGTCTTACGCAAAATACTGCTACAGATCACATAATGAATCCACGGCGGAAGGGACTCGTAATTTCAGTGTGAAAAATTATTCAGCAAAGGATCAACAACGCAAGTACTCTGGGCTACCTTCCACTCCACATGCCAAGCAGTGAAGTTTTCATTATGACTTTTGAAGAACAGAACAGCATAATTGTTTTTCTGACGAATTTGATCAGGCTTAGCTTAAACTGCGAACCAGCAAGGTTGTTGTTGGCTAATGATTTAGGAATCACTTGATAATTAGCAATCGATAGTCCTCAATTACTTTTAAGTTCAAGTATTCAGTATCGAATATCGATGCAGACGAACGTCGTTAGCATGACATGGAAGATTTAACTTTTAAATTTTAAGGCTCCCTATTTCTGATAATAATAATAATGATAATAATAAAACGCCGAAGCGTAGCTTGACGTAGAAGACAGAAGAACTCTGCCTCACCGTTCAAAAGTATGAAAAAAACTAGGGAGGATGATCCAAAAGAATGGGAGGGGAAAAGGAGTTTTCAAGTTTACGACGGGTACGAAGGATGCAGGTGAAAGAGAAAATGGAGTGACGAGTCAGAGAGCGGTATAGGCGATGAGCAGCCGGGATGGAGATACCTAAGAGGTGCAAAGTTGTTGGGTGAGGATAGAATAAAGTTCCACTGATACCAATGAGAATAAGATGTACGGGAGGGGTGCTGGAAGGGAATGGAATAGGAGGAATAGGGGTAAAGTGCGAAGGAAGGATTAGGAGGGAGGGGGGGAGTTGGAAAAGTGGAAAGAGAGGGGACAGAAACCGGACGGAGCAGGGCATGGGAGTCATGTCGGGCTGAGAGGGCAAGGCGCCAACCATTGAATGTAAGTACTTGACAGAGAAGAAGGTGCTGACTAGATTTGCGGGTGAGTGTGTTGTAATATGAGGTATCAGAAGTATATCCCACCTCAATGATGTGGAGTGTACAAGTAGATTGGAGGGTAGATATGTTTTTATGGTAGTGGCGATGTGTGGGGCAGAGGAGACCGTTAGAGAGGAGATGATTGTAATGATTGTAATGTGAGTGACTGAAGCCTTCAATGAGAAGGATATGTGGACGTAATTTTTGGGGATCAAAGGTCGGTGGGAGGTGGGGAGGTGTGCGGGGTGTGAGCCAAGTGGGTAATCGAGTGGAGATGACACCAGGTGGGAGTTGAGAGGTGGGAGTAGCATCCATGATCATAATAGAGTCTCCTAACGAGCCATTGCGGAGCGTGGATTGTAATCGGCAGACTGCCTGGTTATGGCGAAGGATGTATAGTGCTTTCAAGTGAGGGTGAGTACAGCCACCAAAAAGGTGGCCGGGGGTATCATGTGGGAAAGAACAGATAGGGCAAGATCCATTAGTAATTGTTGTACGTGTTGTATGGTATGGGCGATGATGTCGTAGTGCTAAGGCTGATGTCCAGAGGAGGTTGTAGAGGTTGGCATGGGTATGCAAGATATTACGTATAGTCGAAAAAGGAATAAGGAGGTCCCAGAGGAGTGTCCGACAAATGGGAAGGATGTGATGATGTAAGATCCGGAGGCGCGTGTACGTTAGACATGGTCTGTGAGTTTGGCCATAAGTGATATGGGGGCAGTGGGTGGTGAGATATGAATGAATTGCCACAATGAGGTTGGAGGCAAAGCGGGTTTGCTGGGGGGCAGTGTTTGTGGTTGGAATTGTAGTGGAATCGATGGAGGAGGTGCTAGATTGGCAGAACGGAGGAGAGGTGGTGAAGGATGGGTTCACCATTTCTAAGGCTAGGGAAGGATGGTTTGTCGTCGTAGAGGAGGGAACGGAGGGAGACGAGGTAGTGGGTGGAGTAAGAATGGTGAGGGGTATGGGAGGCTGTGGGTGGGAAGATAATGTTGGATATTGTTGAAATGGATGTGGGATTGGATTAATTGGAGGAGTGATGTTGTGTGGGGATGAAACAGGAGGAATATAATCAGGTAATTGAAAGGGGTATGGTATTGTATGTCGGGGTGAGTAAAGAATTTGCGGCCATGCGGGGAGGGAAGCAAAATGTTGGTTTGAAATGAGATGAGGTGAGAACGAACAAGTGGCGGGGTGTTTAAGGGCGTGTTTGGCTCCGTAATCTGCAAGTTCGTTGCCATGAATACCAATGTGTGATTTCACCTTTTGGAGTGTAATGAAGGCACCCTTTTGGAGAAGTAGAATGATGACATGGCGTATAGCTAAAAGGAGAGGGGCATGCTTGTGCTCAGAGAGGGTAATTGGATGTTGGGATAAAACACGTTTAATAGCATAGAGAGAGGCAAGGGAGTCTGTGAAGATGATGATGTGGTCTGGGTGTTGTGGTTGTGGAGTTGTGTTAAGAGTAGGAGAATGTGATGATGAAGGGACGATTGTATTTAAAGGATATGCTCTATCATTGTAGGTGAGAACCGAGAATGTATTGTCAAAACCCTGGGGTTTAGGGACAACTTTCCTAAAGGTTTGTGGACAACTTCACTGACTCATTCTTCAACAGGCACGTGGTCATAGCAATACCTATTGCTGGAAAACAAATTGTGTATTGGCTGTGGGTAAAATTTATTAGTGATCATCCAACCTGGAACATGAAATAAACTGTTACTTGACTAACGGATTATACGTTTCTTAAATACCCTGTTATTAGATATGATGATGCAATTCTGTAAAGATTTCGTCATGCTCCCAGGACCTTCGCCTCGTCGCCTTACATGGGTAAGACGCTGTGCGCTTTATCAAAGTATTTATTGGTAACCACAATATATATTTAATATTCCATCACATTCTTGGAAAGAGAGGGGAGTTTCATGCCTCTTGATCTGTAGGGCCGATTTCAGCATCCTCGCTGTCAATCGCGAATGATAGCCTTGGCTAAGAAACGAATGGTGAGTGTCGTCGTGTGGTGATGCCCATGTAATGTACCTCTGAGATGTTGTCTAACTTGCTTTTTTTTAGTCTGCTGATTTCAATTTCAATGTTTTAGAAAGAAGATGCTGCATCAAATTCTTCAAAATCATCGGGAGGTGGAAGAAGCAGGATGAGATCATCATCTAACACTGGTGTTCCGACTTATAGGTGTGTGCTTAGTATGGTTTTTTTTTCTGAAACTTCTAATAAGCTAAACCAGCAGTCTATGTTGATATTGATGTGTCCTTATTATTGTAGTGTTCTTGATGTCGAATACAAAACTAAATATCATGGACTTCAAGCAATGAGAACTGCATGTTGTTACTCCAAGAACTACATGGCGCTCGACTTGTTAGTTTTGCGTAAACTATGAGAGTACATTTGTTTAGGTATTCTAAGTATTCATGGTTTGTTGTTTAATGGTTTCTAAAAGGAAATACCGCTAGTTGTATTAGAAAGTAGAGAGTGAGCTCAGTTGAAGCAAGTTGCATAATTGGCGCTTATCTTAATATTCTCATCTCATCATTGAGAGATATTCAATTGCTTGTTGAATCCCTTAATGAGGATGACAAAATGGACATAACCATGATGGCATTAATGAGCTCATCTAGCTGTCATGAGACAAATTCCCAAGTACAATGACTCCTCTGTTGCTGCCCCTGTCATATTGTTATATGAGGGCAATATTTTTTTCCCAATGATTGTCTACAAGGAGTATGCTACTTATGATCCCACTTCTGTATTAGGATGAAGGAGGAATCACTACATACAACTGAATCCATGTCCAAAACGTGAGTGGACATAGTCAAAATATTGAACCTGTATGTACAATGTACTTTTTTATGATAAGGTGACATATTTTACATATTTGTTGTAGTAGTTGTAATTTGATATAATGTGATTACACTATTTTTCAGTATGTTTTTATTTTGGTGAGATTGTTTTCATGTGGGAGATTAACTGTTGAGTGGCCGTGTTAAGTTTTTATTGGTTCATCATGATCTGCATATTTGTCAAGTCAATTGTTCATTATGTTGTGCTTGTTCCCCATAATCATGCAATTATCACAACAAGACACATGTCCATCAATATGTTTATCAGCTTGAGTTGCCATATTATTAGCCATATTCTAGATGCAACGTTTGTATCCTCTAGGTTTTTCCCACCCAGCCTGCTAGGTATGTTTGCAGAAACATTCAAAGAGTTTTATTACAATGTCAATACTGTATTTTGATTATGTTGATCCTGCTCAAACTGCCCATTTATTGTATTTGTCGCAGAAAAAATCTTCTCAAGATGAAGACTGAAGAGGCTTCCATGTTGTAAGTTGAAAAAGAACAATTTCATGTTTATTGCAGTGTGGGTCCTATCAGTCCTATCATGTTTTACAGAGGTCAAAGTGCTTGTTGTGCCAATATGAAAATTTTATGATTATGTAATTCAGTGAAGAATGTTGTCACTATTCATGCTATTATATTGTAGGTGTTGCTAGGAGAGTTGGGAAGCAAGTGTAGTTGTGCCCCTTGGTGATCATGCATTGTTATTACAACCTTCAGTAAAAAAATACATTTCCTATTTGTATGTTTTTTCTCTTTTATAAGAAGGAGAAACTTTTGATGAAATCATATAAGAGCGCAAGGGAGATCTCTATGTTGTAAGTCTAAGGAGAGCATGAGAGAAATTTCTAAGCTGTACGTTTCAAATGAATCATTGTAATATGTCAACGACTCTGTTGATACTATAATTCTCATTATGGCGACAGTCTCTAATACTCATATTTCGTTATGAATTAGTTAAGGGAAAAAGTCCGCAAGCCTGAATTCGTTCAATTGTAATTGAAGGAATTTTTTCCCTTAACTAATTCATAACGAAATATGAGTATTACAGACTATCGCCATAATGAGAATTATAGTAGCAACAGAGTCATTGACATATTACAATGATTCATTTGAAACGTACAGCTAAAAAATTTCTAAGAAATTTCTCTCATGCTCTCCTCAGACTTACAACATAGAGATCTCCCTTGCGCTCTCATCTGATTTCATCAAAAGTTTGTCCTTCCTGTTGAAGTGCAAAGTTTTTCCAATAATTCAAAAGGTCGTCCACCATCACAAATAACCAAAACTTCACAGCTATCACACCTCCCTGCTACTACTTCAATAACCTGCATGCATGTACATAATAATGATCATGATAATGTATTTCAGTCTAGCGGAATAGCAGAGTCATCTACAATGGCAAATAAAACAAACACTAATGTGTCATAATAGTGTTGAACTTTGAACCATGAATTACTTCCTTTATTATTTGCCTCTAATATTTTACAGACATGGCAAACTACTCAAAACAACTAAAACAACGCAAGAAAGTCATGAGGAATGTCTGCAAAAATTACACCTCAAATCTAAACTTGTTCGGAGAACATCTCAATTTTTGGGCCGTGGTGCCATGGGTAAGTACGACTAGTAGCAGGTCTTCGGAGTAGCTATACTCATTAATTGCTTTCTTAGTTTTATATGGTCATTGTAAAGTTATGTATATTTAGTATATTCATGTCTCAGTAGTCTCAAATTCAGATAAACTAAGGATCAGTCACGCAAGACTATGACATCAAGAATAAATTAGATTTTATGAGGTCTTAAGAAGGAATGTGAAATATATTAAGCGGGATACAATTGGTGATAAATTTTCTTTGTTTGGGACGCTAATTTATTTACAGAACATGCGGAATCTGTGTCACGGAGAATAGCTGCGCTGGGCTTATGGCTGCGCTTAGCCTCACTGTAGCTACTGTAGCATAAGTAGCTCCACTGGCCTCCAAGCTGGCTCCTCCTCCATAGCTGCAGAGGACTAGACTGTCCTCTTTACTCAAAAAGGGCTGGGAAACTACCTTCTGATTCTGGTTTAGAAGATATTCAGCTAACAAATGATTCGATAGGTGATCTGCTCACCTTGGGTGCTTCTAAACTGTGATAACTCAGTCAAATTACCTCCCTTAGCCAGATCTATGTATTAACTTGAGGCGAGACCACTGGATCCTCAGGATAAGATCAGGGGTCGAGTCGGCTGAGCTGATGAGCTGAGCCTTGGATGTTTAATCTAGTTTTAAGACTATTTAGGTCTATTTAATGAGACTTAGAGTATCTCGAGTTATGTCTAAGGATGCAGCTACTATGTTAGCGAAATAAATACTTAGACTTAGACGAATTAGGAAGACTAGTTTTAGGAGATTTATATGACTTAAATAAGAGAAGTAAAGTAAAGAAGGCAGAGCCCTACTGGCTTCGGCCTTAATACAATCAGGGGTTCAGGGTTTTGATCAAACGAAAAAGAACCTATCTATTCTAGTTAAGGGCTATTGTGCGGTCATACGCCCGGTTCACCCTATCACTGTGACATCTGTGGATTTGCCCAACTTCTTTAAGAAGTCAAGGGTACCTACTCTTGTCTCAAGGGGAGATAAATGGAAAGCTTACTTCAATGCCACAGAAAATCATGAGTTTAAGCAATGCGTTTGCAACTGCCGGTGAGAGGCTTCAAAACTCTGCACTTACGTTTGCATGTGATTTTTAAGATGTGATGACATGATCAACAAAAATGTGGAGATTATTCTCCAATTTGTTCAGAAAATTGCCATTTCCTTCTTTATTGCTTAGAAAAAAGAAGATAGCCCCAGAGATCATAATGGAGCACGTCTATGAACAGCTGTCTGAAGCAATACATGGCGGGGGCTATGACAGGTACAACGGGAACACTGAAGATTGTGTGTAATGATGTGATGGGTTAGGCGATCATTAATGTTATCAAGTAGTATTACTGAACGCCATAATTACCATAATTCGAAAGTTTTTTTTGTCGAAAAAGAGATTAAAATAATCACTTTGAAATAAAAAAATTGAACACTGCATCAAAGATCGAGATCTTGTCATTCATTTACTTCAAAAACAATGGTTAATGCTTGCGTTTAGATTAATTTTTTATGTCTGCTTGCATGTAGAGATCTTGCTGCTGATGACATCATCATTAGTGGGCCCTACCACTCTGCCAAAAAGGTTTTGGTTTGCCTATGTCTGCACTTCAATTTCCCTTATCGCTTAGAGCTTAGCAAGGACGAGTATGATGAGGACGGAGATGAGGTATGATGTTCGTGCATTCAAAAATTGATCACATAATGCAATTTATGTGATAAGATGGGAAAGGCTGTTGTGCATCTATGATGACAGGTGAATAATAAACCACATAAAAGTAATTTGCATCATGGCTATTTCTTTTTAATTACAGTAATAACTTAATTCATACGCTCATATTGTATCCACTCAATACTCATCATAATGTTTTACGTGAGAAACAAATGCTTGAATTTTGTTTGGTAAATAACCTTTTTGCAATTTTCATGATAATTTCTACTGTCCTTTTCATGATGATCAAAAAGACGATGGTGTTAATGTGGTTGATGGACTGATGGATGATGTCATCTATCCATCAATCCATCTGTCCAGTAGCACTATGCCGGCAAATCATCAAGCTGAGGCAGAAAATTATCATGATGCCATCTTGTAGACTTAGTTGATTATGATATGCATTGTTGTTTACCTGCTGATGAGATTTATCATTATCTTCTTTATTTCGGTCAGTAGCGCCGCTTGCATGGCTACTATAGCTACTAGCTGAGTGACGATGGATATCTAGCACTCCATCTCATGTCTTAGCTAGCTACCCTCATCTCTTTTGCCTCTTTTTGCGGCTCTGTTATGGTTCTTCTTTCCCTCTTTTCGACACTTCATCAAACTCCCTTACTAAAATCACCTGCTCCAAAATTTTCACTCCATGAAAGGAGTGCATGGACTCAAGAAAGTGCAGATATTACTTGTTATTGTTTAGCCCGTGCTGATTCGACTTTAATTATATTGTCACGGTGTAGCACTGCGCTGATAAAGGCTATGAGGTAGTACACCTCATCACTTACAAGGGATGTGTAGCTGAATATACTGAATACTCTGTAAACAGCAAGTACAGCAAGGTCTGGAAATATTACCTGCTCCCTTGGTGGCAGCTTACAATGTAACCTGAAGTGATTAAAGTGATATATCTAGTGTATCGAACTCACCTGTTCGATAAAGGGCTTCTTCCAATTAGTGACTAAGCGTCCGAAGAGGGCTAAGCTGGCCTCTGAGGTCGATAATTAAGACTATGGGTTCGATTGAGGTCGTTAGGCTTCTAACTGAGCTATGATTAAAACTAGGCTTTAGATGATTATAAGATTAGATTTAACAAAGTTAGCAAAGTAAGTTGAGAAAAGAAGGCAGAATGCCTTCGTCTAGCAGTTAAGTATAATAAGGGTTAGGGCTTAGAGCTATGATATTTTGTACTATGTAAGTAATGTAAGCTTCATATAAGGCAAAAATCAGTCATACTACCAGTTCACTCATACGCTGTGACAGCTGTCGCGGTGTAGCCTGCTCTGGTAGTAACGCTGCGCTAGCTGCGCTGATAAAGGCTCTGAGGTAGTACACCTCATCACTCCCCCCCTAATTTAGAAATGGTAGAAATGGAGAAATGAGGCGGTGGACAGACAAGAGATGCGAAATGGGACAGACTACTGTGATTAAGATTACTCAAAAAGCTGTGGCTCTGACCCAATGATTAAATCTCTGAAGCTAGCGGTACTAGCGGTCTTGAAGATGAGAATCCACACAAGATGAACAATTGGGACTCCAGGCTGCTGTTGCGGCGACGATGGGTTGATGATGTAAAGGCGTCCCTCTCAATGTAATTGACGTAACCACACATGACGAATATCATTGTTGTCTCTGATGTAGGAGTAGGGGACTAGGAAACAAGGTACATCCTGTGCGTAGAGTTCGCCAAGAGAGAGGACGACATCAGCAAAGTGAATGTTGAGGCATGCAATGAGGATATGCATGTAGTGGTCGTGCAGAATGGTTTCATATGATAGGGGCTGTAGGATGTCCAGGTGGTAGTCTGCTGGCGCTGTCACGTCTGCATGGTTAGTGATGAGAGAGTAGAGAGAGCATTCTGATCCGGCTGCATCCAACAAGCTGAAGTCCAGTGGGTGAGCTCCTGCTGTCATTACAATGATGGTAGTGCTGACGGTGTAATCCAAGTGATCCGGTAGTATGTAGAAATCCTCCGCTGAAGCATGAGTCTATAGAGAGTGAAAGAATTCCCCACCAGGCACCCGATTAGCTAAGTAGACGGCATATTCCTCACTCCAAGGCCCTGGCATGAGGTAGGAGAGGCCATGGAGTACTCCGGCCATGTTGGTCCAGTCAAAAGTAAGGGGTAAGGGTATTGGTGAGAGGCTGGCTAAAGAGGAGACAAGTTTCTTGGGTCTACCTCTGCCTCGTTTAACAGGTTGAGCTGTGATAGCAGGTGGCTGAGCTGATTGAGAGGGCAATTGCCGTGCAGCTACGTGCTCTTGGCGCTGACGATTCTTGACACGCCTAAGTCGTGAGACTTCAGTTTGATACTGTATCTGAGACTTCAAGGCTTTTAGTGTCTCGGGATTAACTCCTGCGTTAATGCACTCATCACAGACCCAAGAACCTAGAACCGGGTGGTACTTTTGTTAGGGGCGGTTTGCGACAGTACAAGTCGTAACCACGGACGCATGAATCACATAGCAACATGCGCTTAGCATCATCAGGTGAATGACACATGACACATTGTTGGTCAATAGAAGTTATATAGCTGTCTTCATGTTCAAACAATGATTGTACTGGCAGATGACATGGCGCACAATTGACAGCATTCACAGACATGGTTTTACCATCACGTCCAACAACAAGGAGAAGTGCTCTACAACAAACAGGAATCTTGTATGTCCTCTAGAAGTGACAGGGAACGGTCCACACGTGTCAAGGCTCCAGCGGTACATGAGACCTCTGATGGGTAAAGGGTGCAGTACATGTTAGCTTCCAGTGCAAGAATGAACCATCCCAGGTATAAGCAGAAGCTCTCCTTAGGACGTGTTTGCGTTCAGCATCAGTAAGGCCTAGTTGTTGCAGGTGTGCTTGCTGAGCATGTTGAAGGTAAGACAAAGTGTCAGTGTCAAGCCATATATCAGGCTGAGTAGAGGAATGCACAAGATCATATGTGATCTTGCTTCATATTACAGGGTTGCATTGAGTCAGAAGTTGTCACTTCGTGTAAATGCATGCAACAATGACTCTTCTGAGTAAGTGTCATCAGCTATCTCAGACGTCTCCCCCCCCCCCCCCCAACTCAGTAGTATGAGTGGAAAAAAAGGGGTGTAAATCAGAAAGGCCAAGGGCAAATAGGGCAAATGCACAAGCAAGCAGGTAGGACACAGCAAATGCATCAAAGGTACCACCAAGAATGCTATGACGGCCAGAAAAATTGATACCAGGGGCATTTGTACTGCCTGTAGGGTAACCTAGGATACGCTCACGCTCTACCAGAGAAAGATCCACAAACTGTTCTTGACCATCAATATAATAGTATAGGACGGAGACAGTGGTGTAAGTGGTGTTGGACGTCCACCACACTGAACAATTTGGTACGGCATGCCTCCACTTGGTCTACTTGGTCAGCCGCAGTGCGTAGCAACCGGGCCTGTGCTGGCTGCAATGGTGCAACATCAGTGGAAAGCGAGACAAAGGCTGATGAGCACTCATGAATTGGGAAATCAATAATGTGAAATGGCTGAATACAATCAGAGCGTGTCACAGCATGTGAATCACGAAAGCTCGCCAAGGCATGCAAGAATGCAGGGGTAAACAAGGGTGACTCAAGACATGGTTGTTCTAACACGTAGTGCGTCTGATACAGACGCACAACACCATAGTTGTTGAATATGGCTGTCTAGAGCAATGTCGGCATATGACAGATCACTGCCAAGAGTAGGGCACGCCTTGTCAGTCCCATCAGAAGGTGGGAAAAGGAGCGTAAGCAACTATGGTGCTTTAGGCTCACAGGGGGTGTAAAGGGGTTCTGCTAGAAGGCAGAGGTCTGTTGATTGAGGGGTCGCAGTCTGCTAGGCACATCAGCTACAGTGTGGGTGATACCTGGCTTGTACTCAATGATGAAGTTGTATTCACTAAGCATCACTGCCCATCGTGCATACTATCCCTCAAGATCTCTGTTAGACATCAGCCACGACAGACCTTTATGATCAGTTAGGAGGACAAATGGGTGAACAACGCCGAGGAGGTAACACTGGTAGGAGGGCACTCCCCATACAGCTGCCATCATCTCACCTTTGTAGGAGCCATACCTGGCTTCATGCACGTTGCATGATCTGCTAGTGCATGCAATTAAGAATTCTTTTCCGTCATCATCCAACTGACCAAGGATGACAGACATACCTTTTTGGGACCAGTAAAAATAAAAATAAAAATAAAATAAAAATACTGTTTTTGTACCTCTTCGTCTTAACGGGGTGCGTGAGTGCGTTACCTGGGCGGCACAATGCCTCCTTGAGGGCTGCCCATGCTCCTGCCCTGTCGGCAGTCCAGTCCCACTTCATTTCCTTCTTTAGGAGATCTGTGAGAGGCTTGGCAATCTCAGAGAAGTGGGGTACATAGCCGCGGTAGTAATTGGCAAAGCCTAGCACACGGCGTAATTCAGACATGCAGGTGGGTACGGGTAAACACTGAATGGCAGCAACTTTAGCTTCATTATAATGCGTAAGGCCAGTGGGACCTATGTAGTTGTGACCAATGTACTTAAATGCAGGGGAAGCAGATCCTGGTCCATCTTGAGATTAACAGAAGCAAGTGCTTTAAACAGCAGGTCTAGAACCCGTATCAAGGTTCTTCCTCATTACAGTGATACTCTTATGGGAATAATGGGAAAGCACAGTGCGATGAGCAGCAGTCCAGCCTTGATCAGCTTTGAACACATTACCACTTGTGATGACATCTGGTGCTCCTTCTGGCACGTATTCTTCCACAGTCCAAGGGGGGTGGCCCGAGGCAGGAGTCGGGGTCTTGTTGGAGCTGCAACAAGTGGGGGGTGGTCCCTTCTGTTAGCATGTGGGCGCAATCTAGTTACATCGTCCATAGGACGGTAGCGAGCAACACCCCCCTGAGGGGGTATGTGAGCGCCGCCACCCTCAATGGGGTAGCCCATGCGATGACCATGCTGACGCTTATCAGCACGTGGTCATCTGGGCTGGCGGCCCTGGGTCTCAAACTGCTCGCCGGCTTGAGATACTTGAGTCTATATCCCACGCCTTGTGAGCGTACCTTTGAAGGTGAACCTACAGAACATAAGTAGGTGAGCAATTAAGTGCATCAAGGTCAGTCAAATGTAATCCAGTAACTAGTAAACATGACTCGTGTTGTCTCTTCCCCCCCCCAAACCTATGCGGTCATGGAGGCGCGGGGGTTTGCTGAGATGACAGACAGAGATTGATGCTGCTGACCATGTATGTCATGGACGAGATTGATGCTGCTCTAGGTGAGACACATCAAGGAGTGTTCGTGCAACATGCTCACCATGCTTACAATTGGGACCTGTTTATTTCGGTGTCCTTGTATTCAACATCACAACATTGTGCTGTACAGATTTCAAAAATGTCTCCATCGTTGGTCACTACATCAAAGACCGCACTCAGAACGCACAGTTTGTGATCATCAGCCTCCGTAACAACATGTTTGAGCTGGCATACCGATTAGTGGGGATCTACAAGACGAACAATTCAACGAAGACAGTCACCATCAATCCAGCTGAGTTCACTGTTGGGACTCAGGATTGTGAGAAAGATACTGCCGCAAAGGATCAAGAACACAAACACTCTGAACTTGCTGCTGCAGGCCAAGCAGTGACTGTTACATGATGTACTGGAAGAACAGACACAGGATATTCCTCTGACATGGTCTAGTTATGGGATCACCTGCCTATAAACCAACGATGTTCTTGTGTGATAATTAGGAATTACTTGACGATTAGCAATCAAAAGACCGCGATTGCATTAAAAGACATAAACGTGGAAAATATGTCCTCAAGTTAAAACGTCTTGAGTTAGGCAACCATTATTGAGCTTTGGGAGATTCAAACCAAGGCAAAATGTAAAGTCAGTATGTTGAATTGTACATTGAACGTATTGACATCCTGCAGGTTAGAAATATTTGATGCGATTGATTCTGTTGAATTTTATGATGGTAAGTATAAATGTAAGCAAGTTCACTCCGCCTTGTTAGCTCTGGCAGGTACTCCTCTTTCTCCATCTTGTGCCTTATCCCAGCTCCATGCGCCATATGCATTTGGAGTCAAGGTACCAGACAAAGTATCTTCCTAAAGTAAGTCAAACAAATCCATTTCTAAGGAAAGTAAAATCATCACACCTACTCATTTCAAAGACACGGGATGGCAAGGGCATAAGTTCCGTACTAAAATTATAAATATAATTCACTACACACCTTCATAGGAGACGATCTTTGCTGTAGTTCATGACTTTTTTCAACATTGCTAATTCCAGACCGGAGAGGTCGGACCGCTACCCCCACTACTCCTGATCCAGGATATTCTCCCTCTCCACATGCACCTCGAGATCCTGAAGAGTGTGTGACTGCTGCTGCAGCGGCCGCCTCCCACCGAGAACCTTCCATAGGCCCACCGCTCCCTTTCCTAGATCTTGGTTGGCGCATCTCATCTAACATCAAGCTTCCAGGCATGTTGTTCCCGTGCACAAGCCCAAGATTCGTAACAGGGCGCACATTCGGAGGTTTGCCCATCATTTCTCCCGGCAGTACAGCTCTAGCAGATACCTCTAGGTCCCGCTCCTCAGGGGACAGGAGTGCAAGCCTAGAGTCCTCATCCATTGAAGGAGTACCTGATCCCGCCTGCAGCCTGCGCACATGGTACTTACACCTTCATGCATGATCAGTATGTTAAGACATAGTAGTGAGGATGCAAAAATCTATGGCAGCTTTTAAGAAAAAATTGCGATAAATGAAGTGCAATCCTCTCTCCTTTTGGCTAAACACTCTATCTGCTTGGCTGTCATTATCTCACCTCGCATGCTTTGCTGCCCCAGTTATCAAATTGAAGAGGCTGGAGGGCGCTTTGACTGCAGCAGAAAGAGCTCTTTGTGGAAGCCTCAGAACACTTGAAGTTGTAGCAGTGGCCGTTCCCACCATAACAGATGCATGGTCCTCAACCACCTGTTTGCCATGAGGTAGGGACACAGAGACAGTTAGGAATGAGCATGTCCAATACAACAGATACAGAGTCAAGGATCACGTGTTTGAGATGGGACGCTTAACCTGTCACAGATGAGTATGTCAAACATAGAAGATGCAGAGCCAATCATCACTTCATGTTTGAAATAGGACGCTTAACCTGTCAGAGATGAGTATGTCCAACATGAAAGATGCAGAGTCAAGCATCACTTGTTTGAAATGGGACGCTTAACCTGTCAGAGATGAGTATATCCAACATGAAAGATGCAGAGTCAAGCATCACTTGTTTGAAATGGGACCCTTAACCTGTCAGAGATGAGAGCGTCCTAAGCAGATGAAAGGGCACAAAGCACCTGTGAGCCCTAAGAACAAGAATATTTTACAGTTAATCATTTATCTACAAACATCCATCGTGTATTCAAAAAATATCCTTCCACGTAATGTGATCCGTCATAAGCATCTCTTACCAAGGTCATGTCATCCATCACATCGCTCAAATCAAACATGTGCTTCACATTAGAGAAGAAGCTCTTCCGAGGGTGCAGAGGATCCATGTAGTCCTGCAGGCAATGAATGTTGACAACGCAAATTTTAAAAATAAGTACATTTGATATCTGTTTGAAAAACATTTAGAATGTGTGCTCAACTTCTTGTGTTGTTATGGATCCTATCTGCTGTGGTTGTAGGTCAATATTGATGCCATCAATTTAAATCACGTAAGCTGCATGTGATGTTTCATAACAGGTGATTGTGTTACACATTATAGTTATCCCTCATTATCTGAGATTTCCCAGTCACAAAACTTACCCTGGGTGGGAATGCATATGCATATGCTAAAGCTGCAAAGAACATTTCGATGCATATAAGGAAGTCCTGAATGCCAGAGGCCACGTTGAGCTGATCATATGTAGTCCAGCTTTCCCTGACATGTCATTAAAAGATCTCACATGAACACAAGCAGAAAATAGAATTTAACATGAGCACAACCATCATTCAAATGCAAAGAAGCTTCTAATACACATTAGAAATATTGGCGGAGTTGAAAATGATGCCATCAAGGGGTTTGGAGTTTCCGGCTGTCACTCCTCACCTGCTAATAATTCCTTTATACACAAGTATGGCTATCAGGATCCCTTGCCAGAAGGTCACAAACACAACGGCTTTCACCACAATAAACTTGGACAAAGGTCTGATGGGAGACAGCTCATCATGCATCTTGTGGTACATCATGGCCAGGCAATATAACGCCCAAACCTAAGGTTCAAGGACATTTTGTTAGTATCAAGTGCCTGCAGTCAGTCATGCCAAACATTCCAGATGCAAGGCATTCTCCTGACTGCATGCATAAGGCATTCTCCTGACTAGTGCATGCATAAGGCATTCTCCTGACTAGTGCATGCATAAGGCATTTTCCTGACTGCATGCATAAGGCATTCTCCTGACTGCATTCATAAGGTATTCTCCTGACTGCATGCATAAGGCATTTGAAGAAGGAAGGCTTCACACCTGTGAGAAGTTGGTGGCTGCAGCGAGGTACACATAGCTCCTCCCAAAGTCGATCTGCCCCTGACCGTACAGGTCAAAGATATCGGTGATGAGACCGATGGCAGTGCACAGTGGCCGCATGATCACAAAGTTCATCACTCCCTACGAAGAAAGAGGAGAGATATCTCAAAACTGATATGAGTTTTGATCTGAATCTTAGTACAAGGTGTGCCAGAGACAGATCCAACATGTAACTTTTAGATAGATGCAATATTGCAAACATAATTTTGTTATGTGGTAAACTATCATGCGCAACAAAAAATTGTGCAGCGCAAGCAATTGAAATGTAGTTTGCAGTGAAAACAATCAAACCTAGGCGTGTTGTGGTAGAATAGTTGGTCCCAACACATTTTATCACCAAAGCCTACCTACTTTTTTGCATTCAAGCAGGAACTTTGCACCCATCTGCCAAGGTGGCACCATCCACCTAACAACTGGAATGTGCTGCATAGGCGGCTTCTTACTCATGTGAACTTCTAGATCACCAACAGTCTCTTCCAAGTATGCCATGAGATAAGCATAGAAATTATAAATGACTGAAGAAAGGATTGAGATGAAAGCAAAAAGTTAGATTATGAAGAATGTTCGTTGAAGCACACTCAGGGGTGCAGACAGACCTCCTTCAAAGAGCTATATGAGTAACAATAAAAATACATATAGATACAACTTAATGGCTGACAACCAAGCATATTAAAATGCTTTTGTGATGCATAGCTCAAGTCTTAAGAGGTAAGTGCTAATGTTGAGCAGGACCTACCGTATGCTTCATAGCACTCCCTTATTGGGTCAATGTACTCTCTTGCATCACGAAACCGCAATGCTAACCAAGCATCCACTCCATAGATCGGTACCATCCACAATATGCGGATCACGTGACGCTGAATTATGTTGTATCAATTGCATCAAATAAGGAGGCTTGTCTACATATATGCGTCATGATGATGTGACGCAATGTTCTGCAGTAACTGACATTTAGAAAGAGTGTTGAAGTGGAGTATGCTAGCATTGTCCATGAATATGCATATTCACAGAAAATGCAGACTTTCAGCAGATTAAATGTATGATTTCAGAGGGTATATCACTTTTTGTTATTAGGTACCTGGAGCCGTGGTCGTGTGTAGTATTCTGTATGCATAGCCACCTAAATGCATATCAGCCTTTGTTAGCAACAAGAAATTGTTGCAAATTCTGGTACTAACAAATTAAACAGTTTTAAAGATAATAAAAGACCAGGAGCCTATATTCACCTCACCTCATAAACTGATATTGGAAAAGATAAGATAACAAAGATCCCTCCAATGAACCAGGCTGTCAGGGACATACAAGAAAAATGCCAAGTCAATGCATGTTATCAACATCATTTGTCTGCATCTGACTCAGTGTAGCAGATGTAACATGAAGATGGATCGCACCTTGGTAATGTATATCATATCCTTGGCTACTGAACTCCCATATAGTCAAAGGTAGTGCCAGTATTGTCAAGGTGCAGAGAAACCACCAAAACTGCTCAGGGAAAATCAAATATGCAGGTACAACATTATAACAACCAAATTTCAAAACAGACTTGCATATTAGGAATGTGGGCATAATCATCAAGCTAAGAGATTATGGATATCTGTGCTAACTCAGAACCAAACTTTAGAGGAAGGGTCGCAAGTTCTCACCAAACGAAACACACGCCGTAGTGGCCAAAACATAAATTAAAAAATTATGAAATATGTCAAGTAGACGGTTGCCTAACAAGCATCCGCGTATGAAGATACGTAAATTACTCCTAGGCTATCATGACATCTCCTGGAATCAGCTAAATATAATCATTGATACTCTTCTTAATAATTCAGTTAATCTATGTGGACAGACACTGTCAGACTGACTTAAAGACAGTGATTTCCACACAAAGGTGAAGGCGAATGTAGAGGTAATTGCACTCATTCAGGAGTCCACGGTAATCAGTCCATATCATTAGTCATTACATTGAATTATCCACTTGTGCAGCTTAGTCATTTGTTTTTCATACAATAATTAAGTGCGTCTTCCTTACCTAATGCTATCTACTTCAACCCTCTATTCGTAAATACCAGCACTTGATTTGGCTACCAACTTACCTGAAATCTTCTTTCCTTAGCCACCCTCTGCTCTGTTCTGCATAATTCCTTTCCTTTTCTGTCCTGCCCTACTGCTCAAGTATCCAGCGCACTTCCTGAAAGTCTTGAATTTCCACCTATTAGCTTGATTTGAGTCCTGAAACTCTCTCTCTCTCATTCACCTGCCCATGCATTTCACGCACTAAGATGTACTATGAAGTTGAAAAAATGCAGGCGTTGGGTTTCAAACCAGTTTGATTATGTCCCCAGCCAGGCATCTGTTAAGTGATAGACAGGACTTTTAAAGCTGATCATAGTTGTCTTATTTTGATACATTCACAATTTGAAGTTATCTGACTTAAAATGTTAAAGATGTAGTAGATCTCAATACAATTTCTCATGAGCAAATAAATCAAAAAGAATTTCAACAGATTTTCAACGCGACAACTTTCAATCAGCTTTCAACTTAGATGTAATCTTTCATTCTTTTATGAACACTAACACTAAACCTGCCTGTCTCTCACACATGTACATAAGTTCATTAATTAATGAATAGGATCTATGTACTGATTTATGTTGTTCCAAATTACTGAGTGGCACCTTAGAAAACTCGAAATCCATCGACATCCTCCATCCATCCATGCCATGACTTGACATGTCCTCAGCATTCCATTATGTCATGACTTGTTCCCAACCTGCCGGCTGTATGGGCGGCCTAAGCCTTACAATCCCAGCATGAGTGTGATCCATTCAGCTTTTGAATAGGTATAGCCATTTAAGAGGAAAACCATGTAAGCTTGAGGTGGAGCTATATTTGGGGAAGGTGGTGTCTGCAACAACAGAAAGGTGAGGTTGAAAGAGAAGCAGAATGTCACAACTCTGATCACTCAGCATGTAATCATCTGCATGGAAAATCCTTCCTGTCATGTCACGACAAATATTTGCATGGTGTCTCCAAATGAGGAGGGAAAATTTCACTACCTTAGACTACCTTAGACTACAACTCAAGGTAGGCATGACGTCTCATCATGCTTGTATAGCTCTAAAATAACTGTTTTTTTCTTAACTTTTGAGGACTTATCTCAATGCACATTGCTCTTAGACGCACCGTCAGGGTCACAGTATTGGAGTAAGGGTCGACGTACATCTCTAGTTTTATTACGCGTTGGTTGGTGTTAAAGCAGTGTGTCACAGATCCAGGGGCCACCAGCACTGCTGAAGTGACCTAAGACGGAGAGATGCATATTATTGGGTGTGATTGAGGGTAGACCTTCTGTAGAGAGAGTGGGATGTCAGAACAAATCGCATCTATTAAATTAATGCCATATGAAGAGCTTGCAAATTCAAGGGATACAAGAGACGACCATGTAAGTGAATTCCAAATAACTGATATGCTTACCTGCACGTTAGGAGTCATCAGACCAGTAAACTTGACAGTGAATTGCTCTCCATAACCAACAATTTGAGGGAAGATGCCCTGAATGACCGCCTTGTTTTGGAAATCATACCAGAAGGGAGGGTAGAAGATCTCCTGACGGTACTCAGCTTTCACCGGCGCAGGAGAGTACGTCATGTTGGTGCTAACTTGTGCACAGCGATCGCAGCCCGCCACTAAGATGGTGCCATTGGTGGTAAGTAGGGCAGTGGAGTGGTACTGGCGTGGGATCTGGGAACGGGACAAGGTTGTCCACCGTTGCCCTACCTGAGCATAGGGGTCGTACATCTCTGCAAAGAAATTAGGGTAATATGCTTTGCTGCCACCACCAGATACTGAGTCCCCGGCAAGCCCCTCCATGGTGCCACTCATGAGAATGACCACACCATTTGGCAGCAAGATAGAGTCAGGCATGACGCGAGGTGAGCCCATGAACTCCTGGACCCAGCCGCCATTTAAGTCGTAGCTGGGCTTCTTCACTCCTGGCATGGTGATGGAGATGCGCAAGGACTCGCTGCAGGCAGTTAGGTTTAGGTTAGAGTTTGCCAGTACATTCTGGCCACCCATGATCATGATGTCCACGGTTGAGTAGTTGTTCTCTGGAAGGAGGGGTAACATGACGGAAGTCCCAGTGTAAGGATACTGTGTGACATAAACAGTTGAGGGGCTGACGGCAGAGAGGGGTCGGCCTGGGAGTGGAACCTGAAATCAGTTATTGTATGATTAGTGACACGTCTTGATATATTTAAAGAATACCTTTACATTAGGTCAAATTAGATAACCTACAAGGGATCGATGTGGACATAGCTGAAACAATTATGCACTCCATTCAGGTGGCAGTGCACATACCTTGTATGTGCCAGTCATAGGATCCATAATCCAACCGATGCGGCTACAGTAATTGAAGATGTCTCCACTAGGCAGTACATAATTAAATGGATAATAGTTCTGCTTGACATCAGTAAGGTATGTAGGGTTCACTGGGAATTCCACGGTGGTATCAGGGTTTTGGGGGTCCCATATCTCATAATACGGATTGTTAGCCGTGCCTGCCCCCACACCTTGTGTACCGCCCATGATAAGGACCTGCTGGTCAGGAAGGAGTGTGGCGGTTGCATACCAGCGTGGATACCTCATCGTGGTCATGAGTGTCAGGCTGGACTCGCCAGGTGTGTACGTGCGAATGTGCTGTATCCCTGCAGGCCACCCTGCATTGGCTATGTGCCCACCCACAATCACAACGCTACCGTTTGACAGCAGGGTGTGCCCAGCACAGAACAGACTGTCTGGAGAATCCAGGTGTGTCCACACTCTTGTCACCAGGTCAAAACTGCCTGCTATGTTGTGTGAACCATCAGGGTGATAGCCACTGGGCCTCTCCATGTAGAAGTATGAATCAGTGCCTGGCAGGTGCACCAAATGAACAGCAACTACTTCTGACTTCTGAGGTAAGATCTCAAAGAGGGATCCCTCTGGTACATAGTCTACAGCCGCAGTAGTGTTTATCTGCCCAGCGCTAGCTGTTTGAGATGGTGGCGGCCCATTGCTAGCTGTCTGAGATGGCGGCGGCCCAGCGCTAGCTGTCTGAGGTGTTGGCGATTCAGCTGGCGGAGATGGGGTAGGAGGTCTGGGTTGAGGAGGTGATGGGAATGGTGGTGAAGGAAGAGGAGGGGAAGGAGGTGATGGGAAGGGGACAGGAGGTGGAGTGGGCGTTATGTGTGGTGGAGGCAATTTATGCTTGGGCCGAGGCATGTGGTGATTTTGTTTAGGTGATGGGGAGGAGTGATGGGGAGAGGGAGGAACATTGTGAGGTGAGGGTGAGGCATACATGTTAGAAGGAGGGAGATTATTGTCTTTGACCATGGTGGGTGGGCTTGTTCGATGAGGAGGTGGATGTCTTGCTTGGTAAGTTCCATCTGCAGCAGCACAACAGCTGGAATGATTTAGATTGTGTTATCTTCAGACATCAAATGTGCATACCATATGACCCATATGTAAGGACATTAAGACAAACTCTTTTCTGAGGAATGAGGAACGTCTAAGGACTAGTCATGCGCACGAGGAGAGGTCGCCCTGGACTTGGGTGGTGGCATGTGCTTTTTCACATTGGGAGAAGGAAGATGCCTGGTGCTCGGAGGTGACCAATTAGCGCTGAAAATTGGTGGTGTGATCCCATCAGCAATAGTTAAATGCAAGGACAGTATAGCAAGAGTCGTGAGGAACTGGCTCAAGTGCAGGTGTCGGTTTCTGTTTCGATCGCAAGCGGGATTAAGGCCTGATGATATTCTCATTATTTGTGGTAAAACGCTGCTGCTGGAACCTTTTGTGTGATACATTATGACTTGTTTGTTGCTCGAGTGATCAAGGCACAATCTGCACGAGTTTAAATCAAATCATGTTATTCGCAGTATTAAATCATGTCCAAGTTGACGAGGCTGTTTGAGGCAGTTCCGGTATGTCGCCCGCCTAGTAGCCCACCGAGTTCGAGTTCACACTTTTCAGTGTAGTTACCACTTACAGAGAACAAGGCAAGATTAATTTGCACCAAAAGTCATTCAATAGCAAAAGCAGTACGGAGCTATAGATGCAAGGAAGATAACAGCAGTACAATATTCCTAAAACCTTGAATTTGCAAAGGTCTAAATTCATTGAGTGATCATACCCCAAACTTTATGAACATAAATGTGTAGATTCCAGAAAAAACCATGCTGTTCACTTGCAGAGGCGTGACGCAACATTGCAACAGCTGATTTTGCGGGGCATATTCTCAATTCTGTGCAGATGGCATCTGGCTGAAAATACTTGTCCACAAGCTCAAACACTGCTGGAGAGTATTCATCGACAGCAGATCTGCACCACAATTAATCAAGTCTCTCATAACTAGCTTGATATATTTAAATAAATAAAACCACCACAACAAGTCCAGATAATGTTATAATTGCTTGCCGTATCAACCAGAATGTGATGCCTCTTACAACAATAAATGCCTCAATTTTCAGTCAGGACTCTGAGCTCTACACAGCGCAAGTGTAGCAGGATTTAATGACTCTCCAATAGAGAGCCAGATCAGGCATCACATACATCCTATCAGACAGATTTAATATCTAACAACAGCTCGCAGTAATCAAACTTCAGAGTGACTAACCTGCACTGTGTCTCATAAGGAGCAAAGTAATTACACATGCCCTTTGTGACATTCACAATCTGTTGCTGTACAGCCGCAGAATTTATAACCATTCGTATCTCTAAGACAGTGAGCTGCAACGATAGAAAAGCAATTCAATTCTCAAAGGTAGATTGTATGCATGCATTGGTGTGTGTAATATCACTGATGAAAGCACTGGTACTTGCATCTTAAGAGTCCAGCCGTTGTGTTGGAAGCAAGCATTGCTCTCTGCTCAATGGATTGAACAGCGACTCACTTTGCATTTATCACATGCAGAAGCATCTCCAACCATCATACCCCCAGACTTGGCTTTGGATGCAGCTGACAGAGAATCTTGAACAATGCTGAGGGCCTGTGCTATCATGGGGGGCATGGCGAGCAAGCCCAAGCCTCTTGTTGATAATGACTTGATTTCCTCAGCATGGAGGGCGCTGAAGGTGCATGACCCTAGGAAAGTGCATGCATGCTCCATATGCTCCATGGTGTCCATGAGCAGAGGTCCTGGAGGATGTGATCCAACATGCATGAAATGTATGCAATGAGCTTAGCTGAAGCAATATACCAGCAGGTACTCAGTACTTACCCCATTTCTCAACTATGACTTTGCAGCTTTGAGAAAGTGGATCTGGCAGACTAGAGCACACCTGATGAAAAAGTCGTGCAGAAACAGGACGTCGCTTACAGTGTAGCATGTGCAGAAAATCTGTGAGTGCACAAACTTCCACACTATGTTGACACAAATACCAATGACCATTCTCCGTATCCTACAACCTGTTTAAGCCTCTGCAAACATGATCGAAAAGCAAAAGATCAGGTTGCATGTGCAGCTCCTTGTTAAGATGCACAGCCAGCCTGCAGCACCTTGCAGAGGATGCACAGTCAGCCTGCAGCCCCTTGCAGAGGATGCACAGTCAGAAGTAGATTCATATGTCCAGGATATCTGAAATGCCTCACCTCTGTGGCCCTAGTCATGGCTGTGAC
The DNA here is from genome assembly GCA_002335675.1 of Chlamydomonas eustigma. Lineage (NCBI taxonomy): Eukaryota > Viridiplantae > Chlorophyta > Chlorophyceae > Chlamydomonadales > Chlamydomonadaceae > Chlamydomonas > Chlamydomonas eustigma. The sequence continues at coordinate 380,940 of BEGY01000046.1, read as the reverse complement.
TCCTGATCCAGGCCTTATCGATTTCAAGCCATGGAGGACATACTGGCATTGTGCACATTCCGCCTCATCATTGTGGACCTTTTTCACAAGCTCAGCATTCTCACTCTGTAGAAAGGCAGAGGGTAAGCTACTGCATCAAAAGGAAACATGCTAAGGCCTTGCAGAATTTATGAGTTGTGCTACTGTTTCCATGTTCGTGCCCTCTTCAGTTCAATAGACTTACGTTTAATTTAATTGAGGCTCCACATACACCTGGGGCTGAGCAGATAGCAGCTGGCGTAACAGTGGCTCTCGCATAATCAATTCCAATTGGCAGTAATACCGAAACAAGCTGCAGCGAGTTGCATCATAATTGCGCTAAGCAATATTTAAGGAGCTGAATAAATCTTACTTGTTCGCATTGCTCTTTTTGAGGGACCGATGCACACAATGTTAAGTCTACTTTTTCAACTGCCCACGCTATGAATTCAAAGTCGCAAAGGTAATCACTCATTATTCTTGTCACGACTTGACATGTGCTACATACATTTTCATCTTTAAAGCCCTGCTTATTCTTAGATATGATATTTTCCGTGACTGAGACGTGTGCAAAAGAAGAAGCCACGAACAGTGACAGTGTTAACAGTTGTCTGAACATCGTAATTGTTTCCTCGTCTCAGACCTTGCATTTGTTTGACAGACAACGCACGCAGTAGCAAACCCTTGTGGCTGTAGTCTTCAGCTAGCTTGCTCATCTGGTGTAGGAGCAGTCTTTATCAGTTTCATAAACATTGATGACAATTGTATTGTAAAAGCAACCAAGTAGCTACTACTTAATACACGAGCTCATAAATAAAAAATAAGAATCTCAAACTTGCATTATGCCCATGAATCCCATGTAAAAGTTGAAATTCTATAATCATCAGGACATAAGCTTACGTCTAAGACAGAAATATGTCACATCTCTACGTGTGCCAGGGCAAAAACTTGAAACTTATACATCAGGGTCCTCAAGCATCTGAGCAACTATCACTCTTATCTGGGAGGCCTGTTCAACATCCACACCTGTACAGCCTCCTGCAACAATGCACCTCTGTTCCACAGCACTTCTAACTGTTGCTGCAAACTTCCCACCCACCTTCACACCCAACCTAGATAAAGCCTGCACATGCTGCAGCAAGTTCTTCATGTCACAGAAGTCGTACTTCCCATGAGCTATAGGCCCCAAAACCAACACCCTCAATTGCTGTCCTGTGACAGGCAGGCCCAGCCTTGCAACTGCGAGCATGGCAGGAAACAGGTGCTTGGCTGGCACCCGGGACATACACTGACAGAGGATGCCGACAAGCAAGCTACCCAAAGCCCCCTTGGGCACCCACCCCATGGTGCCCAGAGCCATCAGGTATCGTGCGACACTGACCGGGAGCTCTGATTGCATCACCCCGCCACCAGTCCTAGGCAGGCCCTGAACCTCTCCGCCACCAGTCCTAGGCAGGCCCTGACCCTCTCTGCCACCAGTCCTAGGCAGGCCCTGACCCTCTCCAACTGCTGACCTTACTGCAAGGGAGAACCTGGTGTCATACAGGCGCATCCACTCAGCAGGTAGCTTCGCCTTCATTTGGGCCAAACACCACAGTGACCCTGACAGGCCAGGCAGTGTCATTCGTGGTACGAGGCTCCATGTACATTCAAGCATGGTGTTGTACCAAGGGCTGCCTACCTCTGGCTCGTACCCCCACCTCGCCATGCCCATAAGCATCATCAGCATCTCCTGTGGACTCATGGCAGCCATCACTGAGCAGGCACTCCTATTGGCAGCAGTGCCAGCAGTGCCAGCAATGGCAGCAGCAAGGACAACACAGAATGTAGACCCCGGGTCGAAATGAAGCCTGATGAGCGCTGTACAAAACTGTGAGATAGAAGCTGTGGAGAAGGGGGTGGTATCACTCTGCGGTGCTGATGGCTGTGCTGCGCTTTGATGGGATCCTGAGTTACAATCATGACCGGGATTGCTGGATTGGAAGTTGAGCACATTCTTAGATGAGAGACAGATGAGGACATTAGTGCTGCCACTGCTGCCACTGCCAACCCTAGGTGCAACATTATCACCCATGATCACTTCTGACCATGATTCCTGTTTCTCTGATGGCACTAAGCTGGCATCCTGCAGCAACTTCGATGACAGCAGGGCGTCAGATTCCGGGCATGCCTTACATGGGGGACCTGGACAGCCTTGCTGCACGTACTGCTGCTGCCAGGTGCTGCTCATCCTGGTGCATGAACTCTTAAGGGCTGTACCACTACCGCAGCTAGCTGCATCTTGCAGAGGCCGGGTCATGTGGACCCTGGACCCACTTTCCACACTTTCATTGGACGGCTGCTCTGGGTGCTGGCCATTATAGTCATTTTGGCAGGCCCTATCTTTACATGCTGCCTCATTGGAATCATGGGCCTGGCTACCACTTCTCACAATGCGACAGAGCCTGTCACTCTCTCTTGATGGCACTATCATTTGTAGGCTGCGGTTGCCACAGAATCTTGAAGGAACCTCCATAAACCATCCATCCTCATCACACATGCACGCAAGCAGGTGCTGTGCTCGCCCGACCCCAGCTTCCAGTAAGCTACTTGGAGGGTCCAGTCTCAGCGTTGCTAAGGACCAAAGTATGAGACTCAGCTCCTGGGCATCGTATTGGTGTACCTTCAGCTGTACTGCCTCCATCAGGTACTTACTCCACCTAGGAGGAGGACGCCTTCCAAGCTGTGTCAGGCACCACAGCAGCATAGACAGGTCCCTCGGAGAGCAGCGGCTCAGGGCATGCCCAGGTAAAGTGCAGGACAGGTATCTCGCCAGCCATGCAGTTGGAGGTTGACAGCCCAGTACTAGCACCCCCCATAGAAGCTGCACAGCCGCTCTGCTTGAAAAGGAGTGCAACCTCATGTCAACTGCATGCATAACAGAGGCAAGGTCATCCTCATCCAGTAAAACGCGAATCCCTTCCCAGGACTCATTGAGCCTTCCTGAGATGCTTCTGGAGCTGTTCCTATCGGTAGCATGCTCTCTTGCATGATATCTTTTGTGTCCAGCTTCCAACATATTCTGCTGGTTTTTTGTAAAACGTGCTACAGAGCTCATGCAGATGCTGAGACCACTGGAATCCATGTATGAAAGATTGTTCCGGAACATAGGGAGCCAGCTTGTTCTCAGGAGCATGGATATCTCCTTTGTGGGAAATTGAGCTCTCCGTTCCTCTGAAGCATCACATGCCCTATCCACTGCAAAGCTGCAGAGAGCTGTAATGGCTTGAACATCAAGGTAAGGTCCATACTGAGCTAACAAGCTCCATAACTGGTCCATGTTGGCGCATGTCCTCAGTCCTTTGACAAAAGCCTTTCCAGGAACCACTGCTGTCTCAGTACGCAAAATGCGTTGCAGGGGTATCTGAGATTCTGTGTCACGGCTTCTGTTAGGAGAGCATCTTGATGAGGATATTGTCTGTTTAGGAAGATCTAAAACAGGTTCAGATCTTGGACTCAAGAGTGCTGCTGTCTGAGCAGCTGGTATAGCCCGTTGTGGGGCACATTCAACAAATGGAGTGTCCTGAACTGTGCGAGATGATCTGTTGCTCAAGCTGCCTCCATAATTAAGCATATCTCTTACATCATGTAAAGGTACCTGCATTCAAAGCAGTAAATCTGATTTACATATGCAGATATTTGGATTAGATGCTTTATGCTTATACAAGATAAGCTCATTCGGCTCATCAAATAGGTACCTACGAGCTACTCGGCAGCTTACCCTGCTACCTCTAATTCATCAAGTACGCAAGTACTCAAGGGGCTTCACATTGTCACGCGAATGTGCTGCAGGTTCTAACAACCAAGTAGCAATGCTTCCATAATAATAATAATAATAAAACGCCGAAGCGTTAACCGAAGCGACATAATAATGTCCACAAGTCTCTCATCTATGAGACAGGGTTCGGAGCTGCGGCTAGTAAACGCAGCGATGTGCTTCAATCTCATGCGAACAAATGGTACTTTCACATATCATCTCTAACTATTAGATATTTAATTTTCATGGATTTGAAGCTGAAATCAAAGCTGAGACACCTCCTTCATGACTTTAAGACTCGACTGGCGCATGTTAGGCCGGTCCCAACTTCCCAAGGATTACATTTAAATAGCACATGGTCCAAGTACTTGGCACTGCCTCAAGACGGCCTTGAATACAGTGCAGGAGATGACCCTAGCAGCCGCAAAAATCCAGAATTGTATGGGCAGCTCAAGGTCCAACATACTCCTGATAAATTCACGTCTTTGATACATGTGTGACCCTGTTGAATGCTCATGCTTTTAGGTTGGAGTGGAGAAGGTTGAGGACCCCTCCTCAACTATATCTGAAGAAAAGATTGTGGGAACTGAGGCCTCAGTTAGCTACTCTATCAATGCTCTCAAACCAACAAAACTTATCAAGCCAGAGGTCTTAGCACCAGCTGGTGGCTGGCCCCAGGTATGTGCTGCACAGTTATCATGCAGCATCGACTCTGCCTACAATGTGTTCCTGTTCTTATACTATCTATAAGAGTTTCCCTTCTTGTCCGTTTTTTCGGCATTGAAAAACAAAAATGTTTACAACGCCTCTGACAACGATTGATTTCTGCTCTTTAGCTAAAAGCAGCTTGCGAGAATGGGGCTGATGCTGTGTACTTTGGGCTTTCAGATTTTTCAGCCCGTGCCAGGTATGTAGAAGATCATACTACTTTCTATGACACTTAGTTAGAGACTCTCTATACACATCCATGCATCTTAAACTTGACACCCTGGCTCCTCATATCTTTGTCTCTTATGACTCGTAGAGCCTCAAACTTCACACCAGAGGAGCTCCCAGAGGTGATGTCCTACCTTCGGGAAAGAGGTGTGAAGGGATTTGTTGCGCTGAACGTCTTGGTCTTTGATGATGAGCTGGCTGCAGTGGAGGACAGAGTGCGGGCGATGGCACTGGCGGGTGTCGATGCCGTCATTGTGCAGGTACACTGACTGGTGTAGATGCTGTCATTGTACACGATCACTGGCAGGTGTATATGCCATAATGGTACAGGCACAGCCAGTATCGACGATCAACACCGGACTTATAGGTATGTAGATTTGGATACTTAGCAGTTATATTAATTGTCTTGCTCCTCAATTTCTGAGGGAGTCTAAATAGGACAGGGAGCTCCTTGTCAACATTATTGAGTCTTCTCCAGTTTAAGGAGGACTTGAATAAGTATGGATGTAGGGACCAGCAAAAGTATGGATATTATGTGGAACCAGAATGCACCCTTCGATTGATCATTTAGGACCTGGGGGTAGTGGAGTTACTGAAGCGTGTGGCTCCTAATCTCATTTAGGACCTGGGGGTAGTGGAGTTACTGAAGCGTGTGGCTCCTAATCTCATTTAGGACCTGGGGGTAGTGGAGTTACTGAAGCGTGTGGCTCCTAATCTCCCGATACACGGCAGCACTCAGATGACCATCACTTCACCAGAGGGAGCTGCCTTCGTAGCTGGTCTGGGTGTTGAGCGCGTTGTAGTGGGGAGAGAACTCAGTGTCAAGGAGATAGCGAAGGTGATGTTGTGACAGTCCAAAGGATTTGGAGCAAGTCTTCAATTTGGCCTTTACCCATAAATTCTTGCATTTTTTTTACATGTAGCATAGAAAAACTGGGCCCCAACTTTCTTCTTAGGCTTCTTGATTGGTATTCAACAAATCTTTTTTCCTTACTTGATAGGTTCAAGCTGGGACAGAGGCAGAAATTGAAGCATTTGTCCATGGAGCATTGTGAGTGCAATCCTGCATTTAAACAATCCGGAAAGTTCCATATCAGTTTGGTGTTAATCATTTGCTGTGTGGATACCTTGGATTACTTAAAACTCCAGTTCTTTATGAGAACATTACATTTTGGTGACAGAGACTTAGGCTTACTTGACATTCTGTTCAGATGTGTCAGCTACTCTGGTCAGTGCTTCTCCTCTGAAGCTTGGGGAGGGCGCAGCGCTAACAGAGGTCAATGTGCACAAGCATGCAGAATGCCTTATGGCCTCATTGCAGATGGTCAAATAAAGGTAGTTTTCCGATGTTTCCATCCTTGCCGATGGAATGATGAAGGGCATTCAAGCTGATAGACACATATAGCTTAAAACTTGTTATTTTTTAGCAGATTGACAGTTTACATAGGATATTGTACAGCTCAAGTGACGAGTGTCCCATTGTGGTAGGAACTTGGAGACATGAAGTACCTGTTATCTCCTCAAGTGACGAGTGTCCATTGTGGTAGGAACTTGGAGACATGAAGTACCTGTTATCTCCTCAAGACCTGATGGCGGTGGAAATGGTCCCAGAGCTTATTAACGCCGGAGTCTCCTGCTTCAAAATTGAAGGTCCTGATACTCAACAAGCCTGCCAAGTCTCAGGCAACAGGCAATATTGATTATATATCACTAGTGAAGCAGCACATTAGCATGAGTTCTAGGATGCATACCTCAATTTTAACACCTGTTTGTGTTCTTCATTGTTTGGCAAAGGCCGTTTGAAAGGTCCAGAGTATGTAAGTGTGACTACAAGGGCATACCGCAAGGCTGTGGATGCTGCTTGGTCAGCCATGATTGAGGTGGAGACATCAGATTCCATTGCAAAACCTGAGTTGGACACAGTAATCATGGCTGCAGGGAAGGAGGCAGTGCAGCTGACTGAAAAAATGAGATGGGATCTGGAGCAGGTGCCTACTTATAGAGGAAGCTGAGCATAGCAGACACGCTGCGGGAATAGGGTTTCCTATTCAAATATAATGCTCTTTGCGGTCACCTATCTTCATGTCTCACTGTATGCATAGTCTCTTGAGCATGGAGTAAGTACAAGACCATTTTTGTGCTGTATTGAGCAACATATCTTCCTGCAGGTATTTTCTCGTGGCCAAGATGGTGAGTACCGAGGTTTAACACCAGGGTTTCTTGAAGGTGTAGCTCATCAGCGCTTGGTGAGGGGTAGAGCACCTAGACATCGAGGTGTTTACTTGGGTAAAGTGGAGGCTGTAAGTGCTCCCCTGAGGAGCAGCCCCTTAGCCCCTGGCAGCAACAGAGGCAGGTACCCTAACAGTGGCAGGGGCATGGGCAACAGCACCCTTAATTACAGTGGTGTGATGATACAGCTATCAGCACCTGTTAAGGCTGGAGATGGCGTTGTATTTGATGCTGGCAGGCCAGAGGAAGAAGAGTGTGGTGAGAAGGGCATGTCTACTTGTCACTTATCTGTGCTATTGAGATGTGTGGAGATCGCAGTGGGTGGGCGATGAAGTTTGGTGTCGCCACTTATATCATGGTTCATGAATTCATTAATGTGCATGCCCCTGACGACAGGCCGACAACATTGCATTTCATGCTTATCATGACCATGGATGACTCAAGGCCATATTTTGCTCTTGGTCCAACTGGGTAGGAGGAGTTGTTATGGATGTATGCTCTCCAAGTGGCAGGGGCTTCCAGGGTGAAGCCTCTCCTGGCATGAAAGTGGAGTTGCGGCTCAGTCCGGAAGTCAAGATATCAGAACAGGTTCAGGTATGTCTTGCAAGTGTGACCCTGAGGGTGGAAATCTCGGGAACCCTACTTGCTTTAAAATGAGTGCGCTGATCATTCAAGACCTTTCCATGACTCAGGTCTTTCCTGCCTATGCTCAGGTTGGGGACTTGGTTTGGAAGAGCAGTGATCCAGAGACAGTGTCTCGCTTGAGACGCACTTTTGATGGTCTGTCTGAAGCAGAGAAGCGAAAGGTGGAGGTGGATGTCTTTGTAGAGGGGGCTTTAGGAGATCCATTGAAAATGCGGCTGAGGTATGAGAGGCAGAGATAGAAGGAAGCTAGGATCATGGCCCAGTCATAGCATGGTAGTCTACAATGCAACTGCTGTAAACGCAAGAAAGAGAATATGCTTTTGAACATTGAAAATCTCTTGAGAGTGTACATGCTATGTTACACGACAAGGCTATCATCTTACTTCTTGTTGGGATGTGTAGAGATCGTGATGGCAGAACTGTTGAGGCTGTCAGCCGGCTGCCACTTCAGACGGCAACAGGGAGGCCAATGGCCCTCTCCGACGTGGAGAAAGCTGTGGGGCAACTAGGACACAACGTGCTTAGCACTGGCAGCTTGGACACTACAGGACTGAACCTGGAGTCAGGTGTCTGAAACCTCAATCTGTTTTCCATTACATGAAGCATTTATGAGCCTGGCAATGAACAAGCTGTTCACACATGGTCTCATACTATTCCAGTCTGAATGTATCCCGACCCCAGAGTACTATGTAGATGTGTTTGCACTCCTGACGCACTGGTGAGGTGTTTTCTACCGCCCTCTCCATGTGTGTTCTTCTTGTCTTGCTGCTTCCAAACTTGATGGTGACTGGCAGCAGAGGTTTGTGTGTCCTTTGCCTTCCTCTCTGCCCCATCTGAAAGCTTAGTTGCAGTGAGCAGGTGCTGGTGCTACAATAGCAAGCCCTTGTTTCGGCCTCGAGTGTGCAGAAGATCGCAGTGCTCTCGCGCAAAGGTTCAGGGCACATGGGCACTGAGTACAGAATCCATGGATTTCAGATTTCTTGTGTTAGGAGTAGCTCTCATACTCTGCAGTAGAATCTGTTAACTAGATTCAGTACTTTGTGAAGGAGACTCGACTTGTTTTATCTACAGGGATTTTCTTACCTGCTAGTGAGTTCAAAACTCTGAGAAGGGAGGCTGCTGATAAGCTTCTGGCAATCAGGCAAGCTCACTTGAGAGCTGAAAGTCTGTCAAAGTCAGAAATTCTGCCAGGCTTAATGGCTGCAGCTGCTAGGCTACCTGTACCTTCTCACATAGCCGGACCAGGTCTGACAGATGACAGCAGTCCCTGTGAGGTAGAAACAGCACCGGGATCTAAAGCAAGATCTACAACTTCTGGATCTAGGAGGGCACCTGGGAGCGATGCCCTAAAAGCTGCATCAGGCTTGAGGGTGCTGTGTCGTTCCAGAGCTCAAGTTGAAGCAGCATGTGCCGTGCCGTGGCTGCGAGATGTGATACTTGACTTCCTAGAGGTGCAAGGGCTTAAGGAGGCAGTGGCATTTGCACGCATGAGGGGTAAAAGGGTGAGGGAAATAGAAGATGGTGAGCCCTCTACCATGTATCACTCTTACATTAGGTAACCCTCTGTCTCAAAAACTAAGATGGCATGATGCATACATGGCAGTACAGATCTTCTTAGTGCTGATTGATAACTGGACAGTTAAGGCCTGAACCTTGTTCTGCAATTAAAAAACCTCCTGCATGAATTATTGGTACTGGTTCCTGCAATATCTCTCTTCACGTGCCACGCTGATTGTACATCATTTGTTCTTGCTATTCCTCTCATTGGCTTATTTTCTGCTGCTGCTGTTGCTGCTGCTGCTGCTGTTGCTGCTGCTGCTGCTGTTGCTGCTGCTGAATATGATGATGGTAGGTCGTGGTAGCCACGCCGCGTGTTCTCAAGCCTGATGAGGAGCGTCTGGTGACTTTCTATCTGAAACTGAAGCCTGATGCTCTGCTAATACGCTCATTGGGTCTGCTGAACCAGCTTGTGAACATGGGTGGGGCAGGTAGGGTTTAGGGTTCATAGGGCAGGTAGGGCCTGAAATGAATGTGGCAGTTAGGGCCTGTAATGAATGTGGCAGGTAGGGCCTGTAATGAATGTGGCAGGTAGGGCCTGAAATGAATGTGGTAGGTAGGGCCTGTAATGCATCCCTTCTTCTGCTAGCTGGTACGGAGATTTCATGCTTCTCACATTCCTTCCTCGTCCTCTTGTTACTCTGTGCTCCCTTGCTCTGCAGCTCTGCATCATCCAGCATCTTGCACCTCTCATGAGCAGTTACTTCTTCATGTGCAGTTACTTCTTCAAATGGCTGTAGGCGCTGTCATGTCCCAGTTGGATGGCTTAACCATCCCTTCTCTGGAGGGTGACTTCAGTCTTAATGCAGCCAACGTACTCTCTGCAGACCTGCTCCTTAGGCAGGGTGGTCTATCAACTCTAGCGCCCACATATGATCTAGATGCTAAACAATTAGCAGGCATAGCAAGGGGGCTAGGAGCTAGGGCGTCAATGCTGGAGGCAGTTATACACCAGCATCTCCCCATCTTTCACACAGGTGACTACACAGCACGAGCAGTGTTCCCTGTTCAGGCGTATGATCTGTATTTTGAAAGCTTGCAGTGAGTTGTTGCTGTCTATAGGAATGCATGCTGGTTGCTGGTTTACACTTTGAAGAAAACCCTATGTTGATTCTTATCAAACCTACATATGTGCTTTTTTGTGTGTGCAGAGCATTGTGTGTTCTGCCGCTTCCTTTCTGATGGAAATAGCTACCGAGACGTAAGTTGGAGCAACGGCACTTCAAGTGCTGCAATAAATCCTATTAATATAATATGTGTTGTGATCTAATGCCAGACTGATTCATAAGCACCTACCCCGCCTGAAACTCATGGCCACCATGCATGCACAATCTTCTCTTGCAGTGCGGTCACCCATGCGAGCAGACCACGCTTCACTTGAGGGATGTTGAAGGGAAGGATCATTTGGTGCTAGCAGATATGGGATGCAGGAACACTGTCTTCAATGCACAGGCACAATCTGGTATGCTCCCTCCACTCCAGACAAATCTGTTGATTTGAGCTTGTCATGTTACTTTTGGTCATCAAGGGACAGTCGGACTATTTGTACTTCTTGTGACACTCTCTCAGGTTTGTTTAGCATCCCTGAGTTGGTTAGCTCTGGATACCGTCATCTGCGCATTGAGATGGTTGATGAGCCTGCTGAGTACGTGGGTCCAATACTGGAAGGGTACAGGAATGTACTCTTGGGAGCAAGGCCACCGTCGGACTTGTGGACATGGTTAGGAAGTTTACCCGATGCCAATGGTCGCGTTGGTGGAGTCAGCCTTGGTTCTTTAGCAAATGCAAGAGATAAATCTCAAGGGAAAATGAAAGTAACTGCTGCTGCTTTAAAGCAGTTACAACGGCAATCAAGCTAGGTATTTAAAATATTTTGAAATATTTTCATATTTTCATATCTTTTGAAATCTCCTTACAGACAGGAATAATCAAAGTTGCAGAAGTTTGTCTGTAGAGTTGGAAGTGACGGTCGAAATGCGTGCGTTCTTAGCTACACGTGTTAGCTACAGTGTATGGTATTCTGTGAGATAAGAGAAACATGTGAGCAGTCGTGTCTATTTACATCACAAAACAACAAGGAGACTAAAAATGTCATTAGCAAGCAAGGTAGATCTTTGCACATTCGATATGTTGAGCACCGTTTTTTTTATACTGATTGTTGCATTTATCGCCTCAGGTATTAAGCAGACGTTCGGGTGGCTTTGTACCATTTCAAGGCATTAAAAAGTCACCTTTGCTTCCACGCGTGGCAGAGAGTACTTCAGAGGCTCCAGTAGCCCCATCGAAATTAGTATCTCCTCTTACTTGGGATGAAGATAAAGAAACTGCAAGGGATGTTTTTGCCTTTGCCGGAAGTGCCCCTGAGCGAGGTACATCATAGTAATGCCAACTCGCATGCTTTATCAAAAATCTGAGGTACAAGATGAATTTTTCCTCATATTATTACTGTATAAAATATGATACTTCCCAAGCTGGTGAATGTTCTGAGTATCTTAAATCACCTACTATCACCTGCTGTCTTCGCAGCTAATGGGAGAGCTGCTATGGTAGGATTCACAAGCCTTGCTTTGACTGAGGCAAGCAAGCACACGCCTGCGCTAGAACAGCTAGGTAACTCTTGGGCAGGTATCATCCTGGTCTCCTTAGCCCTGTCCTTTGCTACAATAGTCCCAAAACTGGTATCGGGAACCTCCTTGAAAGAGTTGCACGACAACGCAACAAGTGAGAACTTGAAGAGTGAGGGCCTGGCTGGGCAATTAATCGCCCTGTTTGATCAGAAATTTGAGATGTGGTCGGGGAGACTCGCCATGATTGGAATCATTGGGCTGGTAGCAGTTGAGGCCATTAAAGGAGACTCCTTTTTTTAAACGTTTGAGAGGCATGTTCCTCATCCTTGAAGGAAAGTAATATTTATGAGCCTAGGTGTAGTTGCATATAGATTCAAGTGAATGACTCACTGAAATACACCATGCATTGATATTGCGTGGAGGACGCAAGGCAGCATTGGAATGATGATTGTTTTTATACATTTCATCAGATAGGTGAAGCTAGATTAAAAAACATCATTATGCGTTGTAAGGTTGACTGGTGAGAAAAAAACTTTTCCTTTGCTCTGTTATCCTAACTTCTTGAGCCTTTATTGATTATAAGTGAGCAGCTCGTCACATATACACTAGGAATCAGACAGGGATCAGTGATATTCTAAGTAAACCTACACAATGCAACAAACCACTTGTACAGGCATCTTTTGATGGGCTCTTTGGTTTTACTAATCATAACAGGTATGGGTGTCACAGCGTATGAGTGAACCGGTAGTATGACTGATTTTCGCCTTGTATTAAGCTTGCATAGTCAGCAGATCTTAGCTCTAAGCCCTAACCCTTACTTTACTTAACTGCTAGACGAAGGCATTCTGCCTTCTTTTCTCAACTTACTTTGCTAACTCAGCTAAATCTAATCTTATAATCATCTAAAGCCTAGTTTTAATCATAGCTCTGTTAGAAGTCTGAATAGCCTAACGACCTCAGTCGAACTCATAGTCTTAATTATCGACCTCAGAGGCCAGCTTAGCCCTCTTCGGACGCTTAGTCACTAATTGGAAGAAGCCCTTTATCGAACAGGTAAGTTCGATACACTAGATACACCACCTCAGGTTACATTGTAAGCTGCCACCAAGGGAGCAGATTATATTTCCAGACCTTGCTGTTTACAGAGTATTCAGCTAAACATCCCTAAACACCGCGACATGGGTATCTGCATTCTCAGGTCATTTATGACCTAGCAGAGGATAGAGACAGCTCCTGTTGACCTCCCAAGGTATACTCCTACCCGCTTGCAACTTCCCAGAAGAAAGAGATTCATTTGGAACAGACAGGTCGTGTTGTGCACGTAAATCTCATGAACTCATAATCACTTAGCTTGAACACTGTTTTTGAGTTAGTTGTGACGACCATACTGCTCGGCCTTCACAATGCTGTAAGACTACTAGCCAGCACATCATCTGCATGAGGTCAGGCAGCTGCTGTCACAGCTTGTGTTATGCATGAGGTCAGGCAGCTGCTGTCACAGCTTGTGTTATGCATGAGGCCAGGCAGCTGCTGTCACAGTGTGTTATGCATGAGGCCAGGCAGCTGCTGTCACAGTGTGTTATGCATGAGGCCAGGCAGCTGCTGTCACAGTGTGTTATGCATGAGGCCAGGCAGCTGCTGTCACAGTGTGTTATGCATGAGGCCAGGCAGCTGCTGTCACAGCTTGTGTTATGCATGAGGCCAGGCAGCTGCTGTCACAGTGTGTTATGTCAGGACTGCACACGGTGCTAGTGCAGGTTACCATTGACTGCCCTGCAAGGGCTGCTGAATGGTCAGCGCAGAATGGTCAGGCATGAGCTAACTCCAGGATAATATAATACAACAGATCTGTGCTCATAATTAGATTACTGGATCAAAGAAATAATTTGCCTACAAGATATTTTTAGTTAAGAATCATAAGGAACGTGGCCCCATATCATGATATGGCCTCCACCATTGCAAATGATCAGCAGTAATGATTTCATTTTGCCTCTTTAACCCAGGATTATTTTATGATACTTGGGCTCCTGTCATGAAGCTTCTTAAAACCTGCAGCAGCTGAGATGTGGACTGTGCAGCCATCCAAGACTGCTTTTCTCTATGCTGAGCTGTCAGAAGCAGTATGCGTAAGGCTGCCTGATATCATGAATTTCGGAGACCGGGTGAATCGCCTCTATCTGCGAGGCCTTAGACTGCCTGAAAATGTGTCGGTTTGAACATTTTGAACCTTTTGACCACCAATACTAACAATACCCCCTTGGTTGGCATTTACTCCTTCACATGCGCTGCTGCCCAGCCCCTGGGAACTGCAGTCTATACATAATGTGCACACATGATTTATTAAGAGATAGCATGGCTATGTGTTTGTCTCCTAATTGTTGAGCTAAACTCATCTAAGACATTCGGTACCGATGGTTGACCTCCATTTTTAATGTTTTGTGTTGATCCCCCTCACAAAGTGGGTTTGAAGGGGTAGGCATAGCATATTAAGAATTCCAGACATTTTTTCTTGGAGCTTTAAATATCTTGAGGACTGTAGGCATATTAGAATTAATGAAAAGGTTTTTTAAGGGCCTACTGTCTCATTCTGCAACATCATAACCTCTAAGCTCTCCAGTCTCCCATAAGCATGAGCTTCAAAATACATTCAACAAGGAGAACAAGTACACGCACACACGCACTACTCATCCTGACCACTAGCATATGAACAATATATTGTATCATTAGATCGCAGCACAAACCCTGATGCACGCCTTCCTCTCTTCCTAGTTCTCTGCTTCTCACTCATAATTTGAGTCATCGACGTTTTAGATAAGAGAATGCATGAACTGCACTCTAGCAGATTGCAAACCATGGACTCCCTCCTCCTGCTTTGGTTATTGGGATAGATTCTACAGCCCTAATCTTCTCTTGATATGCCACCTGAAGTGGCAGCTGATTCTGGGCATGCAAAATGAAGAGATAGGCATTCTTCATAGCTATCAATTAGTGCTGCATGTCCCTCACTACCATTGGCTGTATGACATCCACTGCTTCCATGAACATGTGATATAATGAAACAAATTGCCTTTGATGCCTCAAAACAATAGCAAAAACTTGAAAGCACTACTATACATCCTGCGCCATAACCAAGCAGCAGTATGCCGGTTACAATCAACGCTCCGCAATGGCTTGTTAGGAGACTCTAGTATTATGATAATGGATGCTACCTCCACCTCTCAACTCCCCCCTGGTGTCATCTCCACTCGACTACCCACTTGGCTCACACCCCGAACACCTCCCCACCTCCCACAGACCTTTGATCCCCCAAAATTACGTCCAGATATCCTTCTCATTGAAGGCTTCAGTCACTCACATTACAATCATCTCCTCTCTAACGGTCTCCTCTGCCCCACACATCGCCACTACCATAAAAACATATCTACTTGTACACTCCACATCATTGAGGTGGGATATACTTCTGATACCTCACATTACAACACACTCACCTGAAATCTAGTCAGCACCTTCTTCTCTGTCAAGTACTTACATTCAATAGTTGGCGTCTTGCCCTCTCAGCCCGACATGACTCCCATGACCTGCACCGTCCGTTTTCTGTACCCTCTCTTTCCACTTTTCAATCTCCCCCCCTACCTCCTAATTCTTCTCCATCGCACTTTACCCCTATTCCTCCTATTCCATTCCCTTCCAGCTCCCCTACCGTACATCTTCTTCTCCTTGGTGTAAGTGGTACTTTATTTTATCCTCTCCCAACAACTTTACACCTCTTAGGCATCTCCACCCCGGCTGCTCATCGGCTATACCGCTCTCTGACTCGTCACTCCATTTTCTCTTTCTCCTGCATCCTTCGCACCCGTCGTAAACTTGAACACTCCTTTTCCCCTCCCATTCTTTTGGATCATCCTCCCTAGCTTTCTTCATACTTTTGAACGGTGAGGCAGAGTTCTTCTGTCCTTACGCTTCGGCGTTTTATTATTATTATTAGAACTAACTATCGGGCGTTTCAAACGTTTGCAGACGACTGTGAGCTTCAATGTATGACTAGGTAGCAGACCTATCAATCATAATGTGAGATCTCAACTCAATCCGTTTATCTAGAAGGACTACTTTCTGCCATTGAAAACGATAAGAAATAACTATTTTTCAAATTGTATACGACCTTAGTTCCTCTCCACAAATACTTATCGAAAGGCCCAAACATGTTTTCCAGGAATCAGGGCCTACTTACTGTTTAGATCTGAACTTTGCTATAACGACGTAGTCGGTAAGTGAGAGCAGACATGAGTAATGAGTACGTGTACGTGTATGTCTCTCATGACATCTGGCCACATGATCTTGAGTAAAACAGTGCTTTACAGTGCCAGGACATTTATGTCAGTGATATCATATAAATATTGCAGGAAAAATCAGCTAAGATCAAATGTCTTGCCTCCACTCCTTTTTGTGACCCACATGTGCATTTTGATAACACTGACACTTTATGGCGCAAATATGAAATATGCTCTACATGTTCTATAAATACTATGGGAATGTCAGATCACTTGATACAGTGGATGAGGCACGAATGCCATGTCTATCCTATCTCATATAAGCCTAGTCTTATCTATGTGGCGGCGGAAGATCTTGTCTTGTGTATTGTGTGTTATTATGTTTGCTGCATAAGCAGATTATGCACATAATGCATTACAAATCTTCTGAATTTCAGTGTATTAATTGTGATGTCAAATGTCACAGGCCAATGGCGCAACAACCTAATTTTCAGGCTCTTGGAGTCCACTTAAGTGGGGCTGCCGCTGAGATCTCTTTGGTGGGTAATATTCCCAACATCAACTTGGGGGCGCAAATGCAAGTTGTCATTCAAGGCCTACAAGGCCTACAAACTGATGTGCAAGGACTGCGAAACGACATGCAAGGACTGCAAACTGATGTGCAAGGACTGAAAACTGATGTGCAAGGACTGAAAACTGATGTGCAAGGACTGAAAACTGATGTGCAAGGACTGAAAACTGATGTGCAAGGACTGAAAACTGATGTGCAAGGACTGAAAACTGATGTGCAAGGAGTTCAGACAAAACTTGTGACAATGGAGCAACGACAAATACGCCAAATGAACCATGCAATGCATGAATCAGGTGTATTGCTGCACCTCCCAGCGCCTCATGGTGTTGTACAACCAGTACCCGCTGTATATCCAGTGACAAAAAATGATTTGCACACTTTGCCTCCATCATCAGTCAACACTTTGCTTGCATATTACGCCCAGCCAATGGATGGAGCAGCTGCTATCAAGCGAAGGCGTTTGTTTAAATTCATTTCTGGGGTAGAGGCTGGAGACGAATGAATGAATAGAAAAGTGCAATGTGACTTGTGCTAATTATGCTAATCAAGACATGGTGTGTTTTCATTGTCAATTGTGTCAATCTTACATTTACTCATAGGCTCTATGGCTCCCAGTACATCCCTAAAGTAGTTGCAATCTTTAATAGGGCATCAGTTGGGCTTGAATTTTTGCTTTAGTTCTGTCCTTGAGAGAGTGTCACGGTCTAACACTGCACCGGTGAAACGCTGCGCTAGAATAAGGTTATGAGGCATGCAACCTCACCACGCTGTGACAAGAGCCCTCGCACTAATAAGTCTTTAAGATCAAGGTCAATGAATTCGTTGTGACATTGTACTCTCTACCTTCAATTTCACAAAATCAGGCTGGAGACTGATAGGGCTTGTTCTTTAAAAAAAATAGAAATGCAGAAGGCAAGGCTATGGTCAGGGAATGGAAAAAGGGGAAATGCTGCTTTAGTATATTTCACACACATGGTTAGGTCGAGGTAGACTTAGTGTTGAACTTGTTGCAGTGTTGTAACCATGAGAAATAAGGGTGCCATGTGGAACCATTTCATGCAAGTAGATGGAAAATGAAAGCCTCCTTTGCTGCATTAGAAAGAACAGCAGAAAGTTAGCAATCATGCAACTAGCAATAATGTAGAAGTTCAGGGATGAGCGCCCAGACATGATGCATGCACTAATATTATATTTGTATTTGCATGTACTCATGCACATTGTAGACATTCTCATGCTCATAATCATTCTTACTAGGAACAAATGGCTTGAAACTGTTGGCATTTCACAAAAAATTTAAAATCGTCCGATGAGACGATGTTCTCAACCTAATAAGTTAGCGTCGTGAAAATGGCAGGATGATTCAGGAACCGTGAAAACCAAGCTCAGCGACTATGCACATATTCTTTAAGTGAATTTCGACATACATTACTTTAGTATCATAAAAATCAAGAAAGATTGAACAGAAAGGTAGAACGCTTGTCGCTCCAGATGTGCGCTAATGCACTAAATACACGCTCACCAGCATATGAGGTTGCTGGGCAACAAGAGACTCTGAGTGCAACATCCTTGAGCTCAGGATAGTCATGGCCATTCTCAGACCACCACTGCACACCATTGAGGATCTTGCCTGGGTTGCTGAAGTCTGAGATGTCAAGACCCAGGAGCGACAGGGATGAATCAACATGGTACTGTGACAGCAGTAGCTCAGCGGCTTGCAGGCCTTTTGCATCTGGCCTCCAAGGCCTTGACAACTTTACCTCAGATTCTGTCTCCTTGGTTAGTTTGTCACTCCCAAGCACAGAACATAAGTAAAGACCAATATGACTTCATCACAGAGGCCGTGTCAGTGACAACGAAAGAAACCTGAAAAAGGAAAATCTTCTGAGTGACATAAATATATATGGCAGTTGATACATATATTTGGCATATTACCTTATTAGATAGCATGCTGTGCTTCATTGCTATCTCTAAAGTCTTTTCAAGAGTGAACTGTCCATTGCAGCGTTCACTGTCAGCATTAGAGACAAAGTCTAGGAAGACAACCATGCCACTGCTAGGATCACAGGCAGTAAACCCAAGAAGATGCTCCTTCCCCTGAGTCCTTGACCAGCCATCACAACTCAGAGTAAGGTACTTAGAATAATCTGCCAGCCTGATGCGCACTTTGTTGAGCATGTCATGGTACGCTTGTAAGAGCATGGGGCCAGACACCTGGTCCATACAGGGTCCAAATTAGGTGCATGGCAATTGACATGTATAAAGTATTGAGTGCCTTAGATTCATGAATATAACTCACAGTCCTTCTACTAGGCAGATGATAGGTGGGTCTCAAATAAATGTCAAACAAAGCCTGAAACTCTGGGTTCTTCACAATTGAGAAAGGGAGATTGCAGTGAATCAACGCTTGTTGCAACCTCTGGTCAATCTCTTTCTTCAGTCCAGAGGAGATGACGTCCAGCCTAAAGGCGCTGCCTGTCAGGTTGCTCTGAGTCCTGGAACCCAATGAGCTGGTGTCCTTGCCAGCATCATACTGCAGGGAACATAAGAGACATTTAAATTATTCCCATTTCATGTGTAAATAATAATAAATAATTACTAATTAGTATAATGCCACGACTGCACAACTTACATAGGCAAGAGCTGCTACGACAGCAGGCTCCTGCAGATCTCTAGCAACCTGGCTCGTAAGAAAGGCCGCACCTCCATTCGGCTTCTTGCAGCCTTGGGCATTTAACAGATGCTCCTTTAGCCTAGTCACGTTTTCAACTCCTAGCTAGACGCTACGGTGCTTACATATGCAGCAAGCCACCGTCTGGCCCTGTGCATTTGTACGGGTGCAATCAAAATCAACTTTTTAATTGGATTAAATTAAATCGCATTATCATTGTTATTCATGCAGCATGTACTCATCATGGGCTCCCACCAAATCTCTCAAGTAGTTGCAATCTTCAACAGGGCATCAGCTAGGTTTCGCTTTTCTTTTTAATCCTGTGTGTGAGAGACGAGCCCTTACACAAAGTCTTTAAATTTTGAGCCGATGAATCTTTCATGACATACTCTCTAGTTTCTCAACATTCAGCTGCTATGGAAATAATGGAAACTGAGCAAGGCTTCTTCTTTTTAATAGATCGGATATTAGGAAGGTGGATATCACGCAAAACTCTGGTCAGGGAGTGGAAAAAGCTAATGAATGAAGTACATTTAGTACAATTAACGAAGCATTGCTGAAAGTGCATCTTACAGTTCAGCTTGTAGCACAACAACCAGCAGCCCTAGAGTGTCAAGCACTGTGCAGTAGGGGCAATCACATGTGGTACAAGTAGTTATTTAAGAAGGGCACTAAGGTCCCATCTATTGACAGACTAGGAAATGTAAGGCGTAGATAAATATTCGTGTCATCATAGTGGAGGCCCAGGTATTGCCAGCTGTGGCCTAAAGATGAGTTATTATGCCCTTGAGGCTCTGCAAAAAGGAGTACCAGTAGCTACAGCTATGCAGTGAGGGATCATCAGGAATACTAGGAATACGGCTCATGCAGCCGCAGCACTGCCCCGTGAGCCTATAATACAGTTGGCAGGAGGTGGTGCATGAGTCGCATCAGCAGCTATGCAGTGGTGCAGGACCAATGGAATTGTTCTTGTTCTATCTTAACGCAACAACACCGCCTCTTGCATCTCTGCATGTTGGAGGAGGTGGAGAAGCAGCGGTGGCAATAGTAGGTATGTATTTGGGGACTCATAGTGGAGCTGCTGTTCTTGAAGGATGAGTGACCAGCAGCCCTCAGCTTCTACAGAGAGGAGGTGAAGCAGCTGCTGGAGCTGCAGCTATGTCCTTGAAGACTAATTATTGTGTATGCTTGTGAATATATTGTGATTTGTGAATGATAACAACCACGGTTCTCATACTTATTAATGTCACTGTGCCTTTTGCAGTCCCATCTAACTGGGTTATCCCATTATCAATAAGGAAGGTGCAGATCAACATTCTACGTGCTTAACAAGTCGGATGATGCTCTTGCTTGCCTCAAGAGGAAGTGGAAGGACCTCTGCATGTACTGCCGCCGCATGCTTTAGTGGTGAAGTGAAGTTACGGCAATGCTGATTGAGGATGCTTCAGTAGCTGCCACAGCTAGTTACAAGAGTTGCACCTTGAAGCATTTAGACTGCTAGAACATCCCTTGCTTAGCAGGCACAAAGGGCGGTAATAGACTACCAGAGTGGCGGGGGCAATACAATCAGCAAACCCATGATAATGGATAAGAATGTGCTGGTTTATGGAGAGCATAAGAGAGTTAAGGGGACACTAAAGAAAGTGGCTGGCATCATGCATAAGAAGATGTCAGTTGATGAGGAGGTTGTGTAGGACATGAATAGGGTGCTCCAGAATTGCTGCAAAATTCTCCAGTCTGGTTTTACTAGAATAAGCCTACTCTTTACTAGCTGGCTGAATCCCACATTACTGTAAACAAGGAAGGCTGATCGAATGAGTTAGCACACAAATGATCCCAACAACTCGTGGAAACAGAAGTAATGTTATTTATCTGAAGAACACATTCTAAGTATAATTTACTTTATGCTTAAAAACATGACCATGTCTTTGTTTTATTTGCAAGCATCGGAAGACGTGTCAATCATAATTATGTCAGATCTGAACCCAATCAGATCTAGAAGTCAGATGATTCTAAATATCTTCTTTATACCTACTACTCTGTAAAACGACCACTTACTGCTTTTGAGAGCAATAAGATCAAACAAATTTTTCATTTGTATATTCGCTCTGCTGGTAAGTTCCGTCTGTCCTGACAATATTTTACTTTCCTCTTCATGATTCCTGACCTTTTGAGATGCCACAAATTTTAAAACCCATATTTCATTTTTTAGGACTCTTAACCCTCTGACTGTTCCGAAAGACCTGCTCTGTAATTACGACGACATTGACGTGGGTGAGAAAAATGAGAGCTGACTAAATTATTAGCGTACACCACGCGTGATCAAAGTAGTTTTCTTTACATAATGCAAGTAAAATTAGCTAGTGTCCTGCTTTGCATGCACATATGTGAACGATGTCCCTGCCTCCAATCCGTTTTCTTCGTTGACCCAAATCTGGATTTTAATTGAACTGACATTGTACAAAACACATTGCCATACAATCTGTATGAATAACAAGAGCATGTCTTATCACTTGACACTGTAGATGAGGCAAGAAGCCATGTTTGATGTTCTCTTAAGCCTTCTTTTCAGTATATTGATTAGTAAAATGGTAGATATCTTGTTGTACTGAGTATAATTTTGTACTTTGCTAACTTTGCTAACTTTGCACAGGTAGGACAATATTTATCACACCTTTAACTTGAAACGTCTTACTCGACCTCGTACTACTCTAACTGCTAGTACATTATACTACAGGTGAATGACTACTCAACAACTACAACAGCCTGATTTTCAGAGGCTTGGGGAATCCTTAAATGAGGCTGCTGCTCAGTTCTCTTTGATGGGGAATATCCCCAGTAGTAACATTGGGATGCAAATGCAGGTTGTGATAAGCACCCTTCAAAGATTGGAGGCCAATGTACAAACACTCCAGGATGGCCAGCAAGCACTTAAGGATGACCAGCAAGCACTTAAGGATGGCCAACAAGTACTACAGACTGATGTGCAAGGACTGCGAAATGACATGCAAGGCCTGAAAACTGATGTGCAAGGCCTGCAAACTGATGTGCAAGGACTGAAAACTGATGTGCAAGGACTGAAAACTGATGTGCAAGGACTGAAAACTGATGTGCAAGGACTGAAAACTGATGTGCAAGGACTGAAAACTGATGTGCAAGGAGTTCAGACAAAACTTGTGACAATGGAGCAACGACAAATACGCCAATTGAACCATACAATGCATGAATCAGGTGTATTGCTGCACCTCCCAGCGCCTCATGGTGTTGTACAACCAGTACCCGCTGTATATCCAGTGACAAAAAATGATTTGCACACTTTGCCTCCATCATCAGTCAACACTTTGCTTGCATATTACGCCCAGCCAATGGATGGAGCAGCTGCTATCAAGCGAAGGCGTTTGTTTAGATTCATTTCTGGGGTAGAGGCTGGAGACGAATGAATGGAAAAATGCTATTTGACTTGTGCTAGTTATGCTAATCAAGACATGGTGTGTTTTCATTGTCAATTGTGTCAATCTTACATTTACTCATAGGCTCTATGGCTCCCAGTACATCCCTAAAGTAGTTGCAATCTTTAAAAGGGCATCAGTTGGGCTTGAATTTTTGCTTTAATTCTGTCCTTGAGAGAGTGTCACGGTCTAACACTGCACCGGTGTAACGCTGCGCTAGAATAAGGTTATGAGGCATGCAACCTCACCACGCTGTGACTAGAGCCCTCGTACTAATAAGTCTTTAAGATCAAGGTCAATGAATTCGTTGTGACATTGCTCTCTCTACCTTGTACTACCTCTCTACCTCTCTACCTAAACCCTAATAAGTTAGCGTCGTGAAAATGGCAGGATGATTCAGGAACCGTGAAAATCAAGCTCAGCGACTACCTATGCACATATTCTTTAAGTGAATTTCGACATACATTACTGAAGTTTCATAAAATTCAAGATGTAGAGACAGAGTAAGGCTTGGTAAAAGATTGAACAGAAAGGTAGATAAGTATAATTCATAATAATTGCAGGAAGTCAATATAATAATAATAATTAATAATAATAACAGAACGCCGAAGCGTAGAGGACAGAAGAAATCTGCTTCACCGTTGAAAAGTATGAAGAAAGCTAGGGAGGATGATCCAAAAGAATGGGAGGGTAAAAGGAGTGTTCTAGTTTACGACGGGTGCGAAGGATGCAGGAGAAAGAGAAAATGGAGTGTCGTGTCAGGGAGCGGTATACCTAGCCTATGAGCATCAGGAATGGAGATGCCTAGGAGGTGTAAAGTGTTTGGTAGAGGATAAAATAAAGTACCACTGACACCAAGGAGAATAAGATGGACGGTAGGGGAGCTGGAAGGGAATGGTATAGGGGTAAAGTGCGAAGGAGAAGGATCAGGAGGTAGGAGGGGAGGTGTAGGAGGTGGGAAAACAATAATGGTAATTAGCGGAAAGGGAGGAGGGCCCGATAGTGCAGAGGGACATAGGTGGAAAAGTGGGAGGAGAGGGTACAGAAGC